>JAYXIM010003604.1:0-32066 GCA_037575425.1 Anastrepha fraterculus
GTTGACACAATTTCCCTTACAAAAAACACTTAAAGCAAAACAAAAAAGAAGCAAAAAAATTGAGAAAAGCATAAAGAACAAAAGTTAAGGTGGCATTTTATTAACGATTTCCAGAAATTATTTGTAGTTACACGCGTGGAATGCAATTACCACGCCCAATAGTCGTCGGCCCGGTAGTTATTGCACGCCCACTGCCCTTGCCAAGGTCTGGCGGAGTCTGGCGTAGATGCGATATGCGCCACTGCGCAACGAGTTGAGGCACGCGGCAACTGATTACTGTCAACAACTGACCGATGCCTGACCATGCGATGGCGCAGCAATTTTCCTAGCCAATCTAGGCAAATTACAACGCTTTGCAATATATAATTTTTTATCCAACAAGTAATTTCATGTCCCTTCTCAAAGTATTTGTAAAAATCAAAAGTTGCCTACAGCTCTTCCAGTGTTGCACAGCTGATGATACCCGTAGAAAATTGTGAGCAATTAGCATTTTTCGATTTGCTGTTTTAATTAAATGCGGCTATGGATGGCAGCAGAGGCAATAAAAGTAGTAGAGCTAGAACAACGGCAGACGATACTGGACAGTTTCTCATTTACAACATTCAAATATGCGTATGTGCTCACATATCTACATTAGGGTGACCAGGTGTGCAAGAAAGTAATTAAGTTATATTGGCGCGCCCAATGTTGAGAAGACATTCCAAGGAATACTGCCACTGCACGCGCCGCAAGATAGAGGTGTTCGGGTCAAAGGCTACACTTAAGCTACGAACACTCAATTATTCTTAGAAACTTAGAGTACATCCTCATGCTGCTGAATCAATGTACAACCACGTTGGGTCCGAGTGGTACTTTTTGCATTCATATTCCCGCAAGGGAGAAGTATTAGGGGTGCAACATTTGAAGACGGCGCATGGCAAACATGTTGGTGGAGGAGTATTATGCGAGAAGATCCCCATCGAGCTTAAATTTAAGCCACCGGACCACTGAAATCGGAGATAGTCACAGTTAAGGAAGCAGTGGATTGGTTGCTTACCTCTATAATTACAGTAAAAATAATAAATATCTACTCCGACAGCCAAGCGGCAATTAAAACCTCGGACTCGTTGTTTGTGCATTCGAAATTAGTCGGGGGAATGCCTGACTTCTCTCTCGACTGCATCCGCATACTTCGATCTTAGGCCCATTTGGGTTCCCAGTCACAGTGACACAGAAGGAAACTGCTGCGGTGATGAGCTGGCTAGACAGTGGACCCTAGAGAAGATTTAACCCCAAAACGAGAGGATTGGGGTTCCCTTGAGAAATTTTGGTTTGCTACTGGAAAGATAAGCCACGCGTCAACTTAACGAGCGCTGGGTCAATGCATAAACTTGCAAAGCCGCGAGATTCTTCTGGGCACGGGTAGATTGGGGACGATCGAAGGAACTTCTAAGGCTAACAAAACCGCAACTCTCGAATTCGGCATATATACTTACCGGACATAGGCCGCTAGGTGTCTATGCGGTGAGACTTGGGATTCCTTCAAGCCCTTTCTAGAGAAGCTATCTGGAGGATGAGGTGGAATCATCTCAGACTCTATCTCGCTCTAAGCTGCCCTGCTCTCGTCGGGCAAAAATTAAGACATCTTCTCTGATGACCGTGTAAATATCACTTAGCTGGTGATAATCATCAGTAGCTTGAAACAGTTAATATAAACGTAATTAGACACTGTTGGTCATCATCCTCTAATCCAAAGCCCCTTCTTCTTCTTCTTATAGATGATGTGATGACGACAAAGAAAAGTTGCGGTGGCAAAATGCAGCCTTGTCTTAGACATGAAAAAAGGGTGACCTTTACGCAAGTACAACGAGGGCGTTTACATAGTGCAATAGGGAACTCCACCCCGAAGTCATGCGAGAGCGGTTTCAGGATGGATCTAAGTTTATGATGAGGAGGATGTTGTTTAGTGGGTGCGAGTGCTCCATACCACTGGCCAAACTGCCCCTTGGAGATGCATAAGACATTTTTTAAACTCCTTGCCGAAAATCAAAATGATATCATTCATTAGTAAATGCTCATACGTAATACTGTGTAGCATTTTTCGAAGGGAACCAGGCATATTTACCCCAGTACAATGGAAAGAGGACTCATGCCATTAAATTTCCAAACTCGTAGCTGCTTTTACCGGTTATTGAACGATCGGCACATACGCGGACAAGTTAGGTTTACCATTTAAGCCTCATTGCGGAAGCTATAGAGGCCTTTCAGAGAAGGAGACTGTTGAGCACTTTCTCTGCAAATGTCCTAGGTCAGGAGGTAAACGAATATTTTCACTGGGTGCTCCTTTCTGTAGATATCTGCCTTTTGGTGGTCTCATAGTGGTATCAAACCGGCGCTTTAGTGCTACTTGGGAAATGCCAGAGCGGTACTTCAACCATTTCCCCTAGCTACCTACCAGGCATATTTAACTGGAGTATCAATATTGAACCTTCGTGCCCAATTTCCTTGTGCATTTTATGTGGCAAAAAGTACCCATCGCGGCACTCAACATAGGTCTGCATAGCCATTTTTCAACTCTTTAGATGTACTAGTTGTTTCATCTGGTCACCCTAATGCTGGCACATACGCCTATTTGAATGTGTAAATGACTTCGCTATCATATCTGTATACGCACATCAATCAGCGAGTACTTCATCGGGCTTGGCTTGCGAAACGAACTGTCAGCACTTCTTTGGTGGTCGCCTTCTTGTAATTATTCATCGAATCACCACCAACATTTCGGGTGGAGGCCGACCAGTCCGCCTGCTTTGGCATGCCGTGGCGAGTGTTAATTACAGCAGCAGTTACAACTAAGTGCTTGTAACTTGGCCAATTTTATTTTGTATTGAGTAATACGATAAATATGTAAGTGCATATGTTAAACAGAGAGGAATGAGCCTAGCAATGGCTTTTAAAGAGTTTTTAATTAGCATTTAATGTCTGCTGAAAATGGGCGAATATAAGTTATTATGTCAAATTTGCAAAACTTACCATTACTTTAAAAAAACTGGTAATGTTTGTCTAAGCATATATGTATACATATGTATATACACCCGTCGAAATAAAAACTTACATACCTTTTTTGAGTGTAAACTGCGACATTTAATTTACTTGATTTAATTTTAACTAATTTTTAACAAAAATTTAGCTAATCCTCCTACAAAATTCATATTAACAAAATGCCCAAACTTAGCACGAAATTCAGAAAAAATCATCAAATTCTCATTCAAATCTCCAACCTTTTAATAAAAATTTGTAGACTTTTAAGTATACAGTTTTATAGTCCATTCAAATTTAGCACAATAAAGTGAAGTGCGTCGAAAATTTCTATGATTTTAAACATTTTTTATATAGAGAAAGAGTATTGAACTATTGAATGCAGAAGCAAGAAAAGTGACCATAATCAACGCGATTTTCCGGCTCTTCAAATCTTAATTTTATTAGTCCCACTCACACTACGAGATGAAATGCAGCTACAATGCAGTGTCTTTGTTCACATCTTATTTCATGCAAGATCGTTTAATTGTTCGAAAAATATCGGCTACAAAACTGCTAAACGAAATTCAGCAGGAAGTGGGCAAATTATGTTGCGTCGAAACAGTGCGACGGGTACTACGTGAAAAGGACTTTAATGGTCGAGTAGCACGAAAGAAGCCATTCATAAAAAAAAATCAAATCAATTGAGCCGAGTTGCCTTCGCCAGAGAGCTCAAAATCAAAGATTTTGATTACTGGAAAACGATAATATTATCTGACGAGTCCAAATTCAACCTATTTGGCTCAGATGGAATGTCTTACGTCTGGCGGAAACCTAATACAGAGCTCCACAAAAGCAACATAAAACTGACTGTGAAACATTTTGGTGGCAGTGTAATGGTATGGGCATGTATGTTTGTCGAGGATATTATGGACAAAACAATGTATCTCAATATTCTAAAAGATAATCTACTCCAAGCTGCTGCGAAACTTGGAATACCTCAAGATTTCTTTTTCTACCAGGACAATGACCCTAAACATAAGGCGGCAATCGTGCAGACATGGCTCATATGGAACTGTCCACATTTAATGCAACCACCGACTCAATTACCTGACATGAACGTCATCAAGATTTAAGGTCATTACTGGAAACAAAAATCCGCACACATCACATAAGGAATAGAGATCAGATAAAACCGTAATTTTGGAGGAGTGGAACAAAATCGGACCGGAAGTAACGAAAAAGCTAGTGGAGTCAATACCAGAAAGGTTAAAAGCTGTTAATAAAGCCAAGGGGTACCACACAAAGTTCTGAATCATTTTTAAATCATTAGTTTAATTTAAATTAAAAAAAAATGAATACTTCATGAAATAAGCTGTGACATAAAATTTTGAACTGTTCTGGGTTTTGTTTTTTATATTTTTTAATTAGCGCGTAAAAAATATATGAAGCACCTTTTTTATATTGCAATTGCGTATAAATTATTTGATATTTAATTTTTTTCAAAAAAAAGTTTTAGCTTTCAAAATACAGCATTCGAAGTTTTAGTAGTTCGCCTTCATGAAATAACTGTGCGCCACTGTATATAATTGGCGCTTACACCTCGTTTGGGTGTTTGCCCGAGCTCCTCCTCCTATTTATGGCATGCGTATTGATGTTGTTCCACAAATGGAGGGACCTACAGTTTCAAGCCAACTCCGAAAGGCAAATATTTTTTTGTATGAGTAGCTTTTTCATGATTGAAATACACTCCGAGGTTTGCCTACTGCCGAGGGACGACCGTTATTAGACAAAACTTCCAGACTCTCAAACAGTGGGGTTCCCAGGCATCTTAGTCGCGTTTTTGATAATGCCGGACAAACGCACAGAAGGTGTTCTAAAGTTTCCTCAACATCCTCTCTGCATTTTCTGCATTTGCCCGTGTTAGCAATCCCTATCTTGTACGCATGTGCAGCCAATAGATTGTGACCTGTTAGCATACCTATGATAGTTCTGCATTCCTTTCGCGAGAGCTTAAGTACGAATTGAGTCAGTTTTTTGTCGTTAGCTCTACACATGACTTTTGCTGTTTTGCATGTAGTCATAGTCGTCCATTTCATTGTATATTGTATTTACCGGTTTAAGTATGTCGTACGTGTCCACGTATATATTAATTATTGAGTTCTTTTTCGTTCTTGTGTAGGCTAGCTCCGCGGCTTTCCCCGCAAAAACTTCCGCTTGGAAAATACTGCTGTGGTCTGGCAGCTTGATAGGCTGCCTTATCTCTAGTTTTGGAGTGGTTTTCATCGCTCCTGTTATGCACAGAGCAGTGAGCCGTTGAATCCTTTCTAGTGGCATTAAGTATGTCAGCTTTCTTGTTGCAGTCCACCATAGTAAGGCCCCATACAGCAATATCGGTCTAACTAGTATAGCAGTAGGGATATGAAGTGAGCAAGCGAAATGTGTTATAACTTAAAGGAACGGTAAAGCATTCAGAACAATCGAATGACGGCTTTAATAGAATAAGACTCGGCAATGATGCAATTTAAATGGCTATCGACTCTCTTTGTCTTTTTGAGTCAAAGAGAACTAGTCAAAGCCAACCAGGAAATGTTGAACCGAAACAAAACACCTCAAGGTAAATGTGGCTGAGTAGTGCCCGAAAATTAAAGTGGGATGTGTACTTTCTGAAAAGAGAACATTTTTATATCTACTTATACTGCCAACAAAGAGCTTGTCCTGTAAGCTAACTGTCTAATATGGACTTTTTTTATTGAAGCATTATCTTTTAGTATATAATATAAATTTTGATCATTTTATAGGAAGATTTCTAATTTTTGTAAATGGCGTCGTATGTCAATCATATTCATATGAAGGAGACAGCTGCAGTACAAAAACGGAGATGCAATGGAGCGCGTAAAGGTCAAAATAAAGATTTCCATCACTCAAAACCACTTTTTTATTTTTTTTTTATATTTAGTAAAAAGTTGTAATATTAAAAACAAAATTGGATGATTAATTTTGCACCACCTGATATTAATACTCTACTTCTTGATTGTCGCAATAACCGCTTACACGATTTTGGACGAGTTTAACAAAGTGAGGAGGCCTTCCTCTGCTGGTACCGCATTGAATACTTTCAGAGCCGGAGCGTTTGTATCCATTCGGACGATATGACCCAGCCAAAGTATCCGCTGGATCTTTATTCGCTGCGCTATGTTTATGATGTCGTAAACAGTTCATTGATCCATCGCTTGCCATACTCACCGTTAGCAACGAGCAAAGGTCCAAAAATCTTCCGTAGAATCTTTCTCTCAAACACTACTAGGGACGCCTCATCGGATGTTGTCATCGTTTAAGCATCTGCGCCATACGTTAGGACGGACATGATGAGAGTCTTATAAAGTCTTAGTTTTGCTTGTCAAGAGAGGACCTTACTACTCGAGTGTATACTTAGTCTCTTGCTAGCAAAAGAGTTTTTCCATTGAATTTCAACATTGACATTATTATCCGTGTTAATGCTGGTTCCTAGATAACAGAAGTGTCTTACAACCTCGAAGTCATAACTGTCAACAGTGACGTGGGTGCCGATACGCGAGTGTGCCAACTGTTTGTTGACAAATATCCTTAGTTCTATCCTCGTTGGCCACCAGACCTATTCGGTTTGCTTCTTTAACCAGTTTGGAAAGGGCAGAACTAACAGCACCGTGGTTAAGGCCGACGATCAAGTTCTGGGGCTCAGCGAATAAGTTTTGCGGCTCACATGACCTTTCTAGCATCAGGTTAAAGAAGTCACACGACAGTGAGTCACCCTGTCTGAAACCTCGTTTGGTATCAAACGGCTCGGAGAGGTCCTTCCCAATTCTGATGGCGCTGCTGGTATTGAACAACGTCATTTTGCCTGCGCCTTTGCAATCGACAAAAAGATGATGCGTGCCGATTCTCCTTTTATGGGTATATTCCAAAACCTGGCGTATTGTGATTTTCCAAGTCTAAAGCCACACCGGTAAGGTCCAATCAGTTGGTTGACGGTAGGCTTCAGCCTTTCGCACAATACATTTGCTAAAACCTTACAGGCTATATTTAGAAGATTGTGACTTCCAGACAGATGCATATAACTTTTATTATAATAGCACTATTCATCAAACAAAAGCAACCAAAATGCTACAGGTAAACCTATAAACACGAGAAATTACTCTCATGCAACTTTGGGTTCGAATGGGTGGGTTAACCTAATATTTTATATTTTATTGGTGATTCACCTGAGCTCATTGCTTTTTTCGAGTTTTTTCCCCCAAACCAAACCAAATAGTACATAAAAATGTTTTGCTGCTTCAAAAAAATTACATTAATTAGCAGTAAATATTGAACTCGTTTTCTTCATTGCGCTATTTTTGTTCTTAAGGGCTCGCAAATAAAAAAAATTATGAAATAATAATAAAGTATGGCAAAAGTAAGTTTATAGGAAAACCTGCTTATTAAAAAACGAATGCTAACATGTAAATTGACTATAGTAGAAAAACAACAACAACACCAATTAGAGTGCCACAAGCCAATGCTACCACTTACATCCATACACAGCCTGAGTGCAGTTAAAATATTACAAGAAATATGGACTTGCTTATAATTTTCATTTTCATTACTGCGCGCATACACGCACACACACACACACGCACGCATACACATTAACAATCGCCGAATACTTGATTTTCCCCTTCTACGCAGGCGCGCGCGCGCAAGGTCTCAATTTCACCTGAGGGCATGTGCCATTGCGGTTTGCCCCGGCCACTGTTGCCCCAATGGAGAGCTGGCAAAATGCCAGAAGTGTGCCCCAGTTTATGCACTTGAATTATAGATGAAGAAAGCGTTCATTGCCTGTAAGTGATCATTAAGAAATGCACTACTGTGTCACGAGAAAAAAGTGTGTGTGTGTGTGTGTGTATGCACATACATATTTATTCCTTTTGACTTGTTTTGCTACTTTTGCATTTGCGCATATCAGGCGAGAAGTGCAGAAATACGACTTATTTTTATATTTTGCTCGCACAGCGTTCTTGTGGTAATTAAGCGAGCAGCGCGTCCGTCCTTGCCGCGAGGCTGTTTTGGTTAGAAAGTGATTGGGGGAACAATTTGAACAAAACAAAAAAAAACAAAAACAAAACAAAAAAAAAGTGTTGCTTTTACCACTCGACCAGTTCGATGACAAGAAATTATGACATTGATTGTGTGCGGTTGTTGTTGTTGTTTTTCATTGTGACAGTTACTGTTGGCTGCTGGCCGTTGCGCATTTGTCACCTCACACCTGTTGCACTGCGCTCGCATTTCACTCGCTTTAAGGATATGTGTTTTTGCACTTGTAAACAGGATTTTTTTTTTGTTATTTTTTTTTTGTTATTTTTACTTGTAACTTTCAGTTTCATTTCAGTGTGGCCGGGGTAAAACGGGTCTGTGTCGCTCTTTTTACATTTTTCATTTTTTTATTTTCATCAATAATGAATAATTTTGTTTTCGTTAAAAGGACATACACAATTTTCAAGGACTGGTTACTGGTACGGCATTTGCTGCTGATATGCAAATAAACTTGTTGACGCAATCTGCTATTTACTTGTAATTTCAATATCAGCTACGACGACTCGGAATTAAGTGGTAATTTGTCTGATGGAAAATAAGTTGACCGAAATCTGTTGATCGACCTGTTGTTTGGTTCTCTATTGGCTCTGCAACTGCGTAAGAAAATCTACTGAAAATGTAAAAAATGCGAGGTCAGAACTATGCGCAGCTTTAATTCTTAATAAATTTAAAAATGTATGGTCAAATAAGCCATCTTTCCCCCAGCCAAATAAGCTATCTTGCCCCCAGTGGGCCCGCTATATTTTTTCTGGAATTTCGCAAGTAATTTTTTTACTCGATGCTTTTCTCGATTTTCGTACTTGGTATGGTTATTTTTGGACAATATTTCTTCTATGGCTTTATCGTTCACCATAAATTCATTCTATACTCTCAATTTGTGTTTTCAGTTATTTCTTCTGGTTTACTTTTCTTGTAATTTCTGGGATTAATTGATTATGAAAAGTAGAGACATGGCCTACAAGAATTTCGCTTGGCAAAACTTTGAAAAACTAAAACCAGTGAACTTGCAGCGCGCTTTAAATAAAGGCTGGTTAAGTTTCAAGGGCAGGTGTTGATTTTGAATAAAATACAATTATTTTAGGAAACTATTATTATTTCTCTTTATTATGATAATACTGGTATAGCTCAATTACGTATGGAACAAAATATCGGCCAAATGTTCGCCGCGGTCTCGGCGACACACCTCCATCCGATGGTCCAAATTTTCAATGACGCTGAGGCATAATTGAGATTCTATGCCGTTAATGTGCTAAATTATCTCATCCTTTAGCTCTTGAATTGTTGCTGGCTTATCGACGTACACCTTTTCTTTCAAATAACTACAAAGAAAGAAGTCCAACGGTGTCGTTGACGTTTAGGTGTGGTTCACATTCAACATCGGCCCTTGAAATTTAACCTCTATAATCTACACTTTCTTTTGATGCTGAATGTATACTGAAATACAAAATTTACTTACATTTAACTCTCCAAATTCACTAGCCAAACTGGGTCTAGAGAAACAGTGTTTTTCTGGATTAAATTTCTTGCACCCACACTTTTGATGAGAAAAAAGTAATTAAAATTTAAGTTGAATAAAAGTATACTAAACTTCTTTATAAAACAGCTTTTAATTCGGTTTATGTTCACCTCATATATTGGGTATATGAAATCAAATACAATACACTGGCCTCGCTATTCCTGAAAAATCAGAGTCTGTACGCATCTATTTGCTCTGCTGCTATGATGATTCAATCCAAAATAAAATTATTGCAGCTACGAATCTTTGGTTATTCAAAAAATTTTTCTTAATGTTAACTATCCAATTGCTAGGCCAAATTCAGTCGAGAAAAATGTTTTTTTTTTGTAGTTTTTGAATAAATAAAAAAAATTATTTTGAGTGATGGAAATCTTAATTTTTAAAAATCTAATCCAAAATCATTTTGGAATTTTGTAAATTTGAAAAAATCTATTTCCAATATTTTGCCCGTTTGTTTTTCGATGACAAAGCTGCCGATGCTACTAATCTCTTCGCTGAGCTCTTTAAGTCCAATTTTGCATGAGCCTGCGACAGTGAGGAAAATGTTTTCTTCGATATACAACCATCTATTGACTTCGGCAAGCTAGAATTGTCTACTGAAGATGTCTTTGGAGGCATTACTCGACTTAAATCTTCTTCAAACACTGATGTTGATAGTCTGTCTGCGGTGCCATGCCAGAGCAGCATGGCTTCTTTCCGGGCCGCTCGACAGTGTCTAATATAGCTGTATTTTCGGATGATTGTATCGCTGCCTTCCAATCAGGGTTGTCACCGACTTTTGATCGAGTTTCTCATATAATACTAATAAAAAAATTTGTCGGCACTAGCTTCCACTCAGCCTTCTTAAGTCGGATCTCATTTTACTTGCAGAATCGCCATTGCCTGGTCGTCGTTGCCAATGTTAGGTCTCTTACTTTCGTTGCTCGCTCTGGGGTTCCACAAGGAACCGCCTTCGCCCGCTTCTATTTGTTCTGTTTATCAATGATATTAACTCTTGCTTCTCGTGAGCAAGATTCCTGCTTTATACAGACGACGTTTAGATTTATTCGACGTTTACTAGCTCCCTCGACTCTGAATTGATGCAAATTGATTTAGATAATTTCAGCAACTGGTGTATCCATAATCAGCTATCGCTCAACATAAATAAGTGCTTTCAAATTACCTTTTCCAAGCCTGCCACTGTTAGTAACTCCTTTTATCACATATCAAGACATCCCTGCCACGAATAAGTGAAATTGAAGACTTGGGTGTAATATTTAATTCGAAACTTAATTTTACTAGTCATGCAAATTTAATTATTGCCAAATCTTACGCCATGCTTGCTTTTGTTAGGCGTCATAGCTCAGATTTCTTCGACCTTTATACGCTGAAGCTTTTGTATACGGCTTTTGTATATCCATCATCCTTCATTTGGTGTTCGTATTATTCGTGCCATGCTGCTAGAATTGAACGAATTCAGAAAGTATTCTTACATTTCGCGTTGCGTAATTTATGCTTTTTGGATCCTATCCCT
Organism: Anastrepha fraterculus; assembly: GCA_037575425.1. Classification (NCBI taxonomy): domain Eukaryota; kingdom Metazoa; phylum Arthropoda; class Insecta; order Diptera; family Tephritidae; genus Anastrepha; species Anastrepha fraterculus. The sequence goes on from JAYXIM010003604.1 coordinate 11,133, forward strand.
ACATATGAAGCGCCATGCTTATTGATCAACTTAAAATCATTGCAGAACAGGAGAATAATCTTATCTTTTCACTATCATTTTCGACTTAATCCGTGGTGCTGTTGACTGTACGGTGCTTCTGGAGAGGATTTTCTTTAATATTCCGGTCAAAGCTCTGCGTAGGTCGGAGTTCTTCTATATTTGTCTTTCAAAATCGCTTTAAGCTCAAAATGCTCCTATTACTAGAACTTTAATTGAGTTTAATAAAAACTCAAAATTTGTTGAGATAGATTTTTTATTTTCAAAGGATTGCCTATTAAAATCTTTGAATATTTATTATAAATAGTTTAATTGTACTTTCTTTTTTTAATTGCCTATTAACCTTAAAATTTGTCCACTTAGCCTATAAGAATCTATTATGTTCATTGGCTTAATAAATATAAATAAAAAAAAATTTGTTATAAAATAGCTTTTAATCGGCAAAAACTTGACTTACATCTAAATATTCAGACTTTTTTTCTATAATTATATTTTAAAAGAAATTTGGCACCACTTTTTTGGATTCAAATTTAACAGGTAAGAGAATGAATCAACTAAAAAATAGTTATTAGACAAAGGCACATAGAAGATATGGCCTACGTCTTTGTTACTTCAGACTCAATTAGGATTAAGAAAACAAAAAAAATGTTTAACTCCTGTCGGTTGTAGGTCACACTACGAATTGAAGTGTTAAGAAACCAAGTGCAATATAATCGCTGTCATTGCCAATGCAGCAGGGCAAAATATGGTTGCTTTGTCACAGAGTGCTGAGCGACATAATCAAACTACACGTGGTCTTTAAGATTAATTTCGTGCAACGCAAAAAATATTTTTATTTACTCGAATTTTTTTTTTTTCTGGTTTCAACGCGACTCCTCTATATCAGCTGTACATGAATATCCTTTTAATTAAACCATGAAGGCATTCACTAGCCTACATAAAGTTACGTTTTACAGACATGCACACTTACATACATACACACACATACATTCATACATTCATTCATTGTGTGCATAGTCTCTTTGCTTAGAGTGATAAGAGCGCAAAAGTGGCGTCAGACTTTTAATTGTGTCTACTGCAAACAAGTGAGCAAAAATTCAAAGTTAAAAGGCGAAAAAGGGAAAAGGATTATCTAAGCGATTGTGTGTATCGCCTGGTCATTGACCGCCTGCCTTGATTGTCCTCATATGTCGCTAGCAGTCCACCTACCTATCCTGCCTATCCTGCGCGACTCGCTTCATAAGAATGTCGCAGGCAAACACGTACGCGCACACATACACTCTCTTACGCTCCCTAACGCCAGCACGCAGACCTAAAAGAGTCCTTTGGTTTGTTTTATCAATGAATATGCCACAGCGCATTGACAATTCTCAGATTAGTAAATGACAATTTTATTGCATTAGAATATCACAACGAACATGAATGAGGGCAGCTAGCGAAGGCACGAATGACCTTTTTCTTGTGTACGAGTACCCTTTCGTTGTGTCCTCATTCCTTATATCTCATCCATCTGCGCCGCTTATGGCGGGAGAGTGCTAAACTGTCTTGCTTGCCTTCTTTATCAATGGTGCAACAACTTCATTTGGAGCGTTTGACACATTTGCTATGCTACGGATATCTTCGGCTATGTGTTTCTTTCTGAGATTATGCTTGCATGCCACATTTAATGCGTTTTTAGTTGATAAGTTGAGGTTTGAGTCGCTCACACTTGCCCATTGGCGAGATAAGGCAAATAGACCACCGAGAAGCGGGCAGAAGAGGGATTTCGAGTAGCTACTGAATTTGAAATTGTTTAGAAAGGAAGAGAACTTTATTATTGGGATATAAATTTAGTAAATATTATATGTGAAGGATTTAATATTGCTTGACCGTCACGTTTAAAAAAGGCTCAAAAATTTGATAGCATGAGCATTTTTTTTAAATTACTCAACTATTATTGCATTTAAATGCTTATATTCCAAGATGCATAACTTCACTAATTTTGTCAATGGAAATATCTAAAAGCTTGCTTGCTGACAGCTAGAAATATAACAAAAATATTGACGTCATCGGTAGTTAATCAATACACTCTAAATTTGAATCAAAACGAACCAGAAATTAATTTTTTTGAAATACATATCTCGATCGGAATGTCTGCTAACGAGAAAACTGCCTTTTCCAATATTACTTCCAAATCTACACCACACGAAAAACTTATAAGACCAACTAAGATCTAAAAATTTATGTTTTTAATATTTAAACTTTTAATGATAAATGTTTTAAAAATACCCAGAAATAAAAGCACCTTTCACAAAACTTAGATTAATTAGTAAGAAAAGTAAAATGTACAGAATGAAAGTATAAGACCAACGTTTTTATGTTTAAAATAAAGAAATAGAATTCTTGGAGTTAGTGCATAATTTGAAGCTTAGCAATTTTTGTAGAAACCTCCTTCGATTATCACTTCTTGAAGTCATTGAGGCATCGATTTGATTCATTTAGCGACAGCTATTAGAAACAACTTTTTCTCAATTTTGGTGTTTCACCGAGATTTGAACCTACGTTCTCTTTGTGAATTCCGAATGGCAGTCATGCACTAACCTATTCGGCTACGGCGGCCGCCGTTTTTTTTTATAATATAATATTTTGATCACTTTTTGACCATTCAACATTAACCGCACTTCTAAGGCCTCAAGCGCTAAAAAACTGTCTTCTATTTTGGAAAACTGATTGAGAAAATATTGCCCATACATTTTCGATTGGGTTAAGGTCAAGTACGCCATTCTAAAACTGGTATTTTTTTCGCTGGCAAAAACTCTTTTTCTTCTTTGGATGCATGAACGGCTGCGTTATCTTGCTGGAAAGTCTACTCCTCATCGAAATTATCATCAAAAAAAGTAATAAGTACTTCGCCTAGAAGTTCCATATACTTGACACTATTTACTTTTGTCGATTTGAAGCATAAATCCGTTTTGCCTTTGAGACTAATGGCGAAATTAGTAAACATTCACTCCCTTTTTTTCTTCCGTTTATCGTGCCAATATATTTGGAAATCATCTGACCCGTCGAGATTGAATTTTTTTCATCGGAAAAAATTACTTTTCCCATTCGTCTTCCCAAAATTGGTACTTTTCTGCAAATGCCAATCTGGCCTATTTGTGTCGTGTGATTAACTTAGGTTTAGGTACTCAGGTACGCAAAATTTGTTGGTAGTGTGTTTAGTTTCAGCCGGGTTAATTATTTGATTTATTTATTTATTGCGAAATACTTGATTTCGCGAACATCTCTAGCGCTAAGTTTTGATTTTCTACCACTTACTTTGGTGCATCCGTAATTTTCTTTCAATTCGAAGTAATGCAAAATTACAGTTTTTCTTTTTCTTTTTAATAGGCGCGATAACCGCTTACGCGATTTTGGCCGAGTTTAACAAAGCGACCGCAAAGGTCCAAAAAACTTCAGCAGAATCCTTATCTCAAGCACTCTAAGGGACGCCTTATCAGATATTGTCATCGTACACGTTTTCGCGTCATACGTTAAGACGAACATGATGAGAGTCTTGTAGAGTGTTAGTTTTGTTCGTCGAGAGAAGACTTTACTACTCATTTGCCTACTTAGTCCAAAGTAGCATTTGTTGGCAAGAGAGACTCTCCGTTGGATTTCAAGGCTGACATTGTTATTGGTGTTAATGCTGGTTCCTAAATATACGAAGTCTTTTACAACCTCGAAATTATAACTGTCAACAGTGACGTGGGTGCCAATACGCGAGTGCACGGACTAATTGTTTGATGACAGGAGGTACTTGGTTTTATCCTTGCGCACCACCAGACCCTTTCGCTTTGCGTTTCTATGCTGTTTGGAAAAGGTATAACTAACAGCGCGATTGTTAAGGAACATGATGTCAATATCGTCGGCATACACCAGGAATTGTTCGCTCTTATAAAAAATTGTGTGTGAAACTTCAAAAAGAAGAAGTGAGAACTAAGATTTTTAAATCTTACACCTTACACGTTCGTGTACTTGCCCAGCGCTCGCTGAGTTGGTCCAAAGCCCATCTTTCCAGGAGTAGAGCGCAGGTTGTCAAGGGGATCCCGATTCGCTCCTTCCGCGGGGACAATACCTCACAGGCCCCTTGTCTGGCCAGATCGTCGGGTTCTGAAGCTTCTTTACTACTACTTAAATAAAAATAATAAAAGGGGGTATTATTATTATTAGAAGGCCATTACGCAGTGCGACCAGAGCTGATCTATTGTGAAAGGCCTATTTTGTAACCCTAGAGTTTTAGGCTTTTTAAAAATTTTAGCACAATTTTGGGTTTGTTGTTCCAAAGATTGCATGAGTCTCCACCAAGATGATGAAGTCTCTGTCTGCCCAACGCAGGACATTCACAAAGCACATGTTCTGAGCTTTCTATGTCCATTTCGCTAAAGCGGCAGACATTGGTCTCAGATAGACCAATATTATTTAGATGATACCTCAGGCTGCAATGACCTGTAAGATATCCTGTTAAAAGACGCAGATCTACTCTGCTTAGTGAGAGTAGCTTGTCCGATATTCCTTTGTTGGGACTTAGAAATAGTTTGGCTTGACGCTGACCGGCACAGTTTAACCAGTGTGCAGCAAATTTCCTTTCTTCCCATTTGCTAAGGAATTCATTAATGTGGCTTTTTGTGAGTCCACAGAAAGGCTCAGGACCAGTAAGTTGCATATTTGCTCCTTGTTTTGCAAGATCATCAGCCATTTCATTTCCCTCATGTCCTTCATGTCCCTGAATCCAGCCTAGTGTTACTATGTTGAGGTTTCCTAACGTGTTGAGAAGGTTTAGGCAATCATTTACCAATTTAGAGGTGATAGTTGTTGATAGAAGGGCTTTTAGAGCCGCTTGGCTATCTGAAAGTATGTAGATGTGAGTACCTCTCATTTTCCTGCTAAGGCATTCTCTCACACATATTTCAATGGCATGTATTTATGCCTGGAAAATTGCGGGTAGAGTCCCATCGGAATCGATTTTTTGCATTTAGGCGCATTGATTAAAGGGGGTAATCGCCCTTTTTAGTGGTTGGCCGGACTCATCCTCCTAATTGTGGTAAGTGTCTTGATGCTGTTCGGATCGGTAATGAGGCCGCCACTGCTTATTATTACTTACAGTTATTATTTTTGCTGTTGTAGTCGCAAAAATTGTTCTCCAGACATTTTGGGTAAGTCCTCTACTCAGCTTTTTGTTAACTTTTCTTTTCCTTGAGAATAAATTGAATAAAAAAAATTAATGTAACGTTTAGTGTCGTTCCTAGAGGGAACATAGGACGGAGAACTCCGTTTCTTGGGTATTTTGGTTTTACGGCAAGACTACCAACCTTAAGCAACCCAACGTACGTCAGTGGGGAACACACTAGTGAATACTCTGTGGGCAAAAAGTAAGGGGAATTTGGTTGTGAAATGAAAAATCTTTATTTATTCTTGTAAATCAATTTCATCCCCTTCAAAATAATCCCCTCTCGATGAAATACACTTATGCCAACATGCCAAATAGTCCATTTCCGGTATAGCCATCAGCACCTTCTTCGATTTAGCTTTTATCTCCTCAATCGACTCGAAACGCGTTCCCCGGAGTGGTCTCTTGAGTTTTGGGAATAGCCAGAAGTCACACGGAGCCAAATCAGGCAAATACGGTGGTTGCGAAACGATATGCGTGGAATTTTTGGCGAAATGGTCGCGAAGAACGAGCGCAGTGTGAGACGGTGCATTATCGTGATGCAAAAACCAAGAGTTGTTGGCCCATAATTCTGGTCTTTTTAGACGAATCGCTTCACGTAAACGACGCGTAACGCTCAAATAATATTCCTTATTAACAGTTTGGCCAGGTGGAAGGAATTCATAGTGCACCACACCACGAAAATCGAAAAAAACTGTCATCACGACCTTTATTTTTGAACGACTTTGACGTGCTCTTTTCGGTCTGGCCTCGCCTTTAGCACGATATTCGCTTGATTGGTCGGTTGTGTCAGGATCGTAAGCATAAATCCAAGTCTCATCTCCCGTAATGATGCATTTGAGCTTGTCCTGATAGTCTGAAAGCATTGTTTCACACACATCAACGCGACGACTTTTTTCCAAGAAATTGAGAGTTTTCGGTACCAAACGAGATTTGACTTTTCGTAGGCCCAAATGGTCTTTCAAAATGGTTTTCACAGATCCTTCTGATATTCCGATCATATCAGTAAAGACAGTCAATCGACGATTTTTGAACACTAACTCCTTTACTTTATTGACGTGTTGGTCATCTGTTGACGTCGATGGTCGTCCGGAGCGCTCCAAGTCATCAACACGTTCTCGACCCTCTTTGAAGTCTTTATACCACTTATAAACATTTTTCTGCGACATGGTCGAATCACCAAATGCCTTCTGCAACATGATAAACGTTTCCGCAGCCGAAATTTCATTCCGCAAACAAAATTTGATGGCACTTCTCTGCTCAATCAAATCAGACATTGTAAAAATCGAAAAATGCACTCTTGGTCGTTTGGTAAACACAAGCGTAAATATATTACTGATAATAACATTCACATGAAAGTTGGCCCAGATGTTATTAACAGTGCTGCCAACTCATGAAAAAAATAACTCGAGCGAAATTTTAATCCCGCGAAGTTTGACAAATAAATTCACCTTACTTTTTGCCCACAGGTACATCTTAAGGCATCCAGTTCTACCACACATTTTTTAAAGCGAGCCGCTTGCTCCAAAATGCAGACACCCGCTTACGACCGCATCTCACATGATGAAACAGACGTCGAGGAAAGTTAGTTTTTTTGACGAAGTTTACATCTCCGACCTGTGTGGTCCATCGGAGATATTTTATTTCTCTCATACTACCCATATCTAGGAGGCTACTACCCATAACAGGCTTCCCTAAGGGATCTCCAAGGATGTAAATATCGGTCAAAGAATGTGACTGTTTTATGATATTACAGCAATAACAACAACAGCAACAAGAAACACACCAACATTCGTTTCGAACTATTCCGCTCGCCCCTTTGATGCAGCCACAAAAGTTTTTGCGCTACAATTCTTAGGCGCCTAATAAAATAAATTCTTCTTCTTTTTCATAATTGGCGCGATAACCGCTTACGCGATTTTGGCCGAGTTTAACAAAGCGCGCCAGTCGTTTCTTTCTCGTGCTAACCGGCGCCAATTGGACACACCAAGTGAAGCCAAATCCTTCTCCACCTGATCTTTCCAACGCAGAGGAGGCCGCCCTCTTCCTCTGCTACCACCAGCTGGTACCGCATCGAATACTTTCAGAGCCGGAGAGCTCGTATCCATTCGGACGACATGACCCAGCCAGCATAGCCGCTGGATCTATAATCGCTGCGCTATGTCTATGTCGCCGTAAAGCTCATCGTTTCATCGTATGCGATATTCGCCTTTGCCAACATGCGAAGGTCCAAAAATCTTACGCAGAATCTTTCTCTCGAACACTCCAAGCGTCGTTTCATCGGATGTTGTCATCGTCTAAAATAAATTACTTTCCATTTATTTGTGCTATACAAATTTTTGCTGAGTGTAAACGCAAGGGCATTAAATTAATTTTTTGAGTGCCAGCCGCACTTAAGGTGATACATAAACACGATTTTAGCCACTTTGCTTAGCAGCTACCAGCGATAGCGCCAGTTCACAACAGTTTGCCGCTGAAAGCCATTTCATTTGCTTTATTACATAATGAATTTCAGATATCAGCAAAAGTATCCGGCGGCAGCAGCAGCAGCTCAACTTGTTTGCAAACCTTTTCCGCTGCCTTACATATACATTTACACATACACACGTATCCATATATGGATTTATTATATTACTTGCAGTTTTTTTTTTCGTTTATCCGCCGCCACTTTTCGGGCGCCGCACTAATATCTGCAAACGGAAATCCATTTTACAGCGCGATGTGTCGTACAAGAATTAATCAAATCCTTAATTGATTTCAACACAGAATGCGTGATTTTAATTTGCATACCCACTCGCTCGAAATGCATTTGTGCGCTAAAACCGCACGCATCAACATAAAATTGCTCTTCAACTGTAACATTGCCACAGTAAACTGCCTTAACTGTTGCAATAACAATAACAAAAACATAGAGCGCCACATTTGCCACTACCAACCTAAGATTTCAAGTTGAAACGCCCGACATTTCCCATCGTCCACAACGGCACGCAATCATCCTCAACGGCTCATCGTTCATTTTGGACAGAAGCCGCTGAAATGACTGTCAGACGCACTTACGTAAGTACTTGCGATACTTCTTAATGCGTGTTTGTGTGTGTGTGTGTGTGCATTTGTTTGTGTATTAGTCAACTAACTTTCCATGCACGCAGGCGGTGTAAAGCTACTGAGGAAATGGCCACCATTTGTTATGGCCGATTGTGTGATTGCTACTCCACTTCTTTGCGTGACGCACCAAAGCGAGCGCTTTTTAACTAAATCTCTTTTTTGCTGTGAACATCTCAAAGTGTTTTCTATGTTTTTACTATTCCACTTAAGTGACAAAAGTGGTTTATTACGTTTTATACCCAGTATGCAATTGCATTATTGGCTATTTAAAGGCTTAAGGGAGGCATACAGATAGTGTCCATCTCACCTTAATGATATTTTTATACGTCGTAGCCATTCTCATTGTCAATACAGCTGCGATAGTTTTTAATTTATTTTTATTAGAGGTCCTCAAAGATCCAAAAATGTATAGAAAAACAAGAGTTCTGATGCGAGATTTTTCTTATATGAAAGCTGGTACAGAAATATTTTATAATTTGATCAGAAAGTTGCTCTAAGTGAAAATTTATTACATATACAGAAAAGAAAATATATTAAATTGCTACTGTGTATACAAAAGTATGTGTAGAACAACAGCAAATAAGTTCCCAAAGTAATGCAGAAAGTAGTTCTCCCCCAGTAGAGGAGGAGCGATTGTTTTAGTGACCACACCACTCAACGCAGTAGACGACGCACACTGGGGATTTTGCGGAAAAAAGTCAAATTTGCAATATACCACCTACGCAATGTTTAATGGTATTTCTAAATTCCAGAATAGAACCAACAATAAAATCAAAAAGAATTACTAAACTCCGACTTACAGTTTTTTTTTTTATAGATATGTCAAAAGTATGATTTTTTTATAGTATTGAACTGATTAAGAAAAAACTTCAAAGCCCAAGGTGGTTTTTTTTTCCTTTTGCTTGAGCCGACTTCCAATTTTTTATTTTTCATTTAGGGTACGATATTTTTATATATTTTAGCCGAAAGAACAAAGGCTGTGAAGCATTTGATTATCTATTTATAATTAATTTTACGAAAAAAAAAAGAAAAATCATATTCCTTCATATTCTTGGATCTGCAAGTTGAGCTACATTTACCTACGGTCAGAAACTAGTATCAACGTGTTCCTTAATAGAGTCTCTTTCAGTTTTAATCAATTGCAGATGCCACCAGGTGCCACCAGGCGCCACTGATTATTTTTTGGCAATGATAATAACTAAACGCTTTCTTGTGTGTGCTTAATGATAACGAAACACTTTTAATTTTGTTTTGACATTTTGAGGGTAATTCAGAATTATGAACTTACATGTATCCTGTGCGTAAATATTTGCTGGCTTATATTAATAAAAAAAAAAAAAAAATTTAAATTTATGAATTAAAAAAAAATTTTTTTTTAAACTTTTTTAAAAATAGTTTTTAGACATGTTCTTTTCATACACAAATATATACAACTTCGTTAGTAATAAAAATGTAAATATTTTTTGGGATGTATACTTTTTTCCGCATCTCTGTACAAAAATCCCCAGTGTGCGACGGTCGCTGTAAGAGCGAAGGCATTTTTGAACCTACCCCACCCACCAAAAAAAAAAATTTCTAGCAGTAATTTCTGAAGCTGCGGCACTACGAAAATTACTAAAAATGCTTTATTATAAAAATGTTTTCTTTATTTTATCTTAATTTTAAGTTTCCCAAACAATTTGTCTTTGTTGTAGTTTTATTTGTATAAATAAAAGTAATGAGCAAAAAAGGCCTGCCACTGGCCTGGTTAGGAACTTATGCCAGGGTTGTGGTAATTTATTTTAAAGAAATTTAAAGGCCCTACACTTTTCGAATGCGTTGTTGTTGTTGTAGCAGCATAAACATTCCCCATACTTACATACGGGAAATGCTGCTGGAGTGACAGTCCTTGGCCGGATATAAATTCGAATCGTTTCGGTAACGTAGAACCGACTGTCGTGGAAACGAATGTGTCGGCCAATTTGGTTGAAATGTTTGTTGATATTGTTTAGATGAATTAAAAAAAATTGTTAAATGAATTAATTTTGTGTTACAATTTCTAAGAAAAAAATCGAAAATTTTTCTATTTCAAATTTAATACGCTCAATACAGATGACTTTTTATGAATTAAAAAAAAAAAATTAAAAATAGAGCTATGAAACAAATTGAGTTAAGGGATTATACACCGTTAGAATTTTCAAAAAATCCTTTTTTTATTTTTATTTTTTTCTTGATATACATATATTTAAGAATACACACAGAAAATTTAATATCGATCCGGTGAATATTTTTGAAGTTACTCGCAAATTTGAAAAGGCGTTTCAGAGTGCTTGAAAGTACAAGGCCGGAGCGGTAGGGCGGCATTACTCGCCTAAACTGATTAGTATCAAATTTTAGCACGAACTTTCTAAATACATTTTTTAGTAACTAATAGAAGATTTTTTCTCAGCAAAAAAAAAAAATTTAACAATTTAAGGCCGAAATTTTGATCAAAAATAGATGTTTGTTTTTGAGAAACCGCCATTTTGTCCAAAAAATGTGTTTTGCTTATTCCTGCGATTAACTACTAAATTTAATATTACTTTAACGAAATCTGTTTGGTTTTTTATTTTAAGAAGATTCAGTTCAGAGATATTGTGGTCACCGCAAAACGTCTTTTTTGAGAGAAGCTCTCGGAGATCAGCTGTAGCTCCTTTCCAAATAAATATTTTTACTAATACTAAGTCTTAAAATACAGTTAAAAGATAACATAATATGTGTACAAATTTTTAGATCAATAAATTTAAAAGTTTTCTCAGAAAAAATTCTGGAAAATTCGTTTTTTTTTTGGTCTTCTAACTATACCCCTATAACCCCTTAATGATTTCGGAAGAACTTACAAAACTGGTACAACTTCAAAAAACTATGCAAAAAGAAATATTTTTAGGTGCTGTGATTTTTATGTTTAATATTTTTACTGTTTTTCATCCACTTAACATATGCATAACATATACTTATTGAAAAACAAATTTAGATTCTATATTTTCAACAGGAAACAGTTGTTTACTAAAAAAATTAAAATCAGGTTTTTCAAATTTGATACTCTCAATGTATAGAAGATTTTTGTAACATTAATAGAATTTTGTGAAGAGATTTTCATAATCACTTTCTTAAGGGGCAGATACCTGTAAACGGCCATATTTTCCCTGATTTTCATTAAAATTATTTTAAATTAAGAAGTCAATATATTTTTTCAAAATTGACATACAGTTTATTTATACATTAAAATAATATAATTTTTGAAGTGAAACTTCTTTAGCGGCGGTCTGATATTTGAGCGAGAATGGAGAGTGAATTGGAAAAAATGTAACGTTTAGAGATTTCGTTACGCGAGAGAGAAAAAAAGATACAACGTAGGGAGAAGGAGAAAGAGAGCTATACATTTTCTATACCTAAGACATAGGCTTCGTTGTAAGACAGAGTATACAGATATATAACATAGACAGAAAGAGAAGGAGAGCTATAGGTACATCATAATGTTACGCGGCAGAGAAAAAATCAATAAAACAGCGGTACCAATCGTAAGTCGCACATCAACAATCCCTCTTAACAGCAACAAAACGATTAACGCTAAACCATCACATTTACCATTAGTTTGTGCTTGTGCGACGACCACTCACAAGCCTCAGGGAAGCACGCATTCTGAAGTTGTTTACGAATATGATAAAAAACATATAGCAATCATTAGTTTACGTTGCTTTATCACGAGTCACTTGTATTGAAGGCTTGTGGATAATAACGAACGGAAATGATTTTAGATTCTACCATGGTCAACGAGCATAAGTCAGTATGTCTCATTTACAAGATGAATTCCGGAGACTATCGTTAAATAGACTGGAAACTGTGGATAAATAAATAATCGATTTCATGACTCAGAGAGGAGGGCTATCTGTATATACTCTTAATTGTCAGAGCCTACGAGCACATTCCGCAGATATAACAGACTCTGTCATCCGCAAATCGAGTATACTACTTTTGTCCGAAACTTGGTTAAACGATAACGAGGATATTAGTATACCAAATTTCAATTGCGTCATCAAATATAAGCGACTAAATGTTAGAGCTGGCGGTGTGGCAATCTACCACAATCAAGATGATAGCGTAAATATCGTCACACCAAACATGGAAATGACTGCATGGCAGTCTCAGTCATATTCATCAACAGTCACACCAGTTGGCGATGTTTGCATTGCAGAATGTCAAACGCTGAATGGAAAAACTATTGTCATAGCCGCCATCTACATATATCTCACCGAAACAAAATCTTGATGGCATAATATATTTCATTCACCGCTCACTACTGGTTTGCAGCCACGCAGGTGCAAATGCACTTGGAAGAGGCGAAGACAAAATTCCATTGATTCTCGGAGGAGATTTCAAAGTAAATTTCGGATCCAATGATTCTTTGCCGTTGATTCAATTTCTTCGAGAAACATTCGGTTTGCAGATAAACAATAACCCTAAAGAATCAACAACAAAATCCGGAACTACACTAGATGCAATTTTCACACGTTATCTAGAAAATATTGAATCACGTACATATATTTTATATTTCAGCTATTATAAACCAATTATATCAGTATTACCAATTGAACCACCAACAGATGATAGCATAATGCATATATAGTTAATAAAATGGAATTTTGGTTACACAAATTTTATACTGTTGTATTTCTTTTGAAATTATCCCTGTCTCCTTCTCTTCCTTTCTCGGTCGTTCTCTCTCTCTCTCTCTTATTCAAACTCATTCACACACAGAAGTTCCACTTCTACCACGTGTACGATGCTGCCCATGATTTTTTTTTTATTATTTTATCATTTAAACTTGCGGATGTACACTCATTTCTTCCAGGAAGGTCGCAGCGGGGCTTCTCAATCGGCGGGCATTATAGCTCAGCATTCTATATAAATTAAACAGAAATGGAAAAAAAATTTGCGGAATAAAATGCTTCAAAAAAAACAAATAAATGAATTTTGGGGCGAGTTTTCCTACTATTTTTACGTCGAAAAAAATAATTTTTTTGAAAAATTTTCGAAAACTTGTATTCACATAGAAAGTAATATCGTAAAAAAGAGATGGGTCAATAACTTTTCGAGTTGTCGTGTACACCAATTCGAAAAATATAGTTTTGAGAAAAACGCGTCTAAAGTTTGAATACCTGAAAATTCCTCTCCCAGTGCTCGAACGCAAAGAATAGAGTCGTCACGGATAACGATTTGTAATATTAGAGAATTATATTAACATTTATTTTTTTAACCATTCGACGCCAAGCATTTTTTCCAGATAACGCCAATGTTCGGGAATGCTCAGCTGAATGAGTTGGTGCGAGTCTACCATTCGGTACTGTACATGGCCTTGAAACTCCAAATTGTAGAGAAAATAGTTCCTAAAACCACTGGCCCATTGACAGGCACTGGCCCAGTGTATTTCTGCCACGAAAAAGCTTCTCATAAATAGCCATCCGCCGTTCGGAGGAGGCAATACAAGTGTAAGTCTTATTTTGATCGAAAAACATCATTTGGCGCTCGGGCAAACACATTCATTTTCTACTAATGAAAGCATGTACTTGGTTTTCGTCTTTGAATAAATCTTTGTGTACTTTCGCATCAGAATGAAAATAGTTTGCGTTTAACAACTTAGACGAAGCCCTCCTGCACTACTCATTAGTGCTCGACTCAGTCAATGCTTATAACGATTTCTGCGCCTACATTCCTATATTTTCAACTATATTTAAAAAATATTTTATTCCACTTGAACCATCAACAATTATATTAATAATAATAATTCACGAAACTTATTTAGTTCACTGACTTGACCGCTGACCCACCGATAACCTTGAAACATTTAAATAGAAATCTTCTTTAGCCTCTCCGAAAAGAAGAAAAAATGTAAATTGTTTACAACACCAATTATCGGTATACTCATAAAAATATAGATTATATGAATGTAGTCACATGGGAGCATCATTTTTGCACCCCATTGGTTCTCAGCTAAAATAAGTTTTAGTTAAATTATTGCAGTACGATTAGCCAACCAGCTGCTTAAATCGATTTGCGCAAGCTTCTAAAATGTACTTAATTACCCGCTGAATGGCGGCAGTTATCGGTGGTGTTGGAAAAATTTACTTTGCTGGCAACTTCAAACGCGCATCTCATTTTTTTTTTTTTGTGTTTCTCTTGCAACTTCATTCACGCATCGCAACTTCGCCTTGCCACTGCCTCTGAACACCCGCTGCTGTTTGATTATCGCCTGCTGCTGCTCGTTCAACTTTTTCTTGCTACGTTTTTATTAACTGTAGCTCTTTTATATTGGGACCAGTACACCACTGTGGCCACTGGTAATTCGGCGCTTGCCTTATGGGAAGTAAAATATTTGGCGGCTATCGCAGTAGGGAACTCCAACGCGCCGAATGGGCCCATTAACAACAATTTGTGAAAATAGATGGCTTGTAGTTGCTAAAATACTGTGGCGATGGGCACTTGCACAACCGATTGTATAAACAGACGTACATGTGTGTGTGTGTGTAATGGAGAATTGGGTGATAATTTCTGGTTAGGCTGTAAGTTTAAATCGCACTTGCTGACAGCCCGCATGCAAAATCTGAAAACAAACTGGGGATCTCAAACGAAAATTCCGGGATTAGTTGATGTGAATTTCGGGATAATTTTATTTATTTTAATAATTTTATTTTTTATAACAATTAATTTTTTTTTATCAAGTAAAGGTGTAGGAAAAATTTTAAGTAAAATCCAATTGAAAGAATTTTGTCATTAGTCAAAATCATGCATCCCTTTTGGTATTGAAGAGCCAGTACAGTGTGAAAAATTGTCAAGTCAAGAGCATTCACTTACGGAGTGCTGTTTGCTCTTGACTGGTTGAGTGTGCCATAAATTCAGATCACAGTTTGAAGGCCTTTCTGTACATATTTTGCTATTTTTGAACACATAAAATTTTTAAATCTAGTGAGCCATAAATAAATTAAATAAATAAATAATTGGAGCGTACACTTGGAGGGACTTACAGTTTTAAGCCCACTCCGAATGGCAAATGGTTTTATGAGGAGCTTTTTCATGGCAGAAATACACTCAGAGTTTTGCCATTCCCTGCCGAGTGGCGACTGCTATCAGAAAAAACTTTTCCTATTATTTTGCTGTTTAAGGGGGGAGCCTGCTTTAGAGGCTTCAAAAAATCGATTTTGGTTTTTTACATAAATGTCTTCCCAAACTATCCAAGAATGTGTCCTCGAAATTTCAGAAGTGAATTCAAAATATTTTCGGAGTTACAGAAGAAATTGTGAGCAAGCGTCGAACAGGTATACGAGCGGCCGGATCGCTCGAAGTGCGATTTCTCGGGTTTTTATTTTTACGATTTTTCCTAATTGGCGGAAAAGATGGGGAAAAAGTTAAACGCCCTATCGAAACGAGATAACATTGATTGTAATCGGAATTAAATTCTCTTCTAGTTGAACCTAAAACACCTTAAGAAGGTTATGATTAACCCACTTTTTAAACAATCTAAAGTGAATTTGTTTTTCCAAAAAAATGATTTTTTTTTAATTAGCGAAAAATTGTTGAATTTCTCACTTTTTGTTTAATTTCTTGATTTAACTGGAAGTTGTACTATACTAAAATAAAAGTTTGTTTGGGTTTTTGGTTTCAGATGAAAATTGCGACCTGCATCTTTCCCGCCGCACGACACATGCACACTCGAGGCACCTCGGCAAAATGCTTGTACCAGGCATAATATGACTTATATTTTAATGGAAAAATTTGAGAAGACTGTTGAAATATATAACAATAAAACCTGAAAGTTTCGTTTCAATCGAATATTTCTGTCCTTTCCAAAAAATCCACGAAAAAATCGATTTTTTGAAGCCTCTTAAGCAGGCCCCTTCTTAATGACAAACCCATTCAGCTACGGCGGCCGCCAATGAGCCATAGAGCTCTGATAATTTACTTTTATTGGCCCAAAAATAAGCTAAAAAAATAAGCCAATATTTTTCATCTGCACAATGTGCCTAAACCTCAAATGTACAGGGTGATGCAGAATTAATCCTACATTTTGTTTTTTTTTGAGTGATTCTGTTTGTACCCAGTCCGAAAATGTGTATTTTTAAAAGATCTTTACTCGTCTCTCTTTCGTTGATTGACACCATCTTTTATGACTCGACTATATTCGAAAAATTTCATTTTCTCTCGAAGATTACACTCAATCAAACAGTAAATGGGTTAAAAGTCATGATGGCGCAAAATTAATCATTTAATTTTTTTTTATATAACTTTTTTACTAAATAAAAAAAAATTATTTTGAGTGATGGAAATCTTTATTTCGATCTTAGCGCGCTCCAGTGCTTGTATGTTTGTATACTGCATACTGATATATGGACGCTAGTTACAAAGATTAAAAATCTTTATATGGGGTGATTAATTTTGCGGCATCTTGTAAATATTAGTTCAAAAACTAGTTCCTGTTCTAGAAATTGGTTGTTTGTGTTATTTTGTATTAAGCAAATTAAATTCAAAATCTTTGTGAGACATTTCTTTTCAGTATAAACCATAAAATTGTATGTTAAAAACCCCTTTAGGGGGGTAAAACAACTTACATATAAACGAGCAAGTTAGCTTTGCCAACATCCTAAAAAAAGAATGGCAAAATTATTTTAGCAGGTTCTACGTAAGCGAGCAAAAATATGAGAGACGAAGCGTTTTCACGACAGTGGGTACCGTAACCGGAACGACCCGGATTTATATCCGGCCAAGGACTGTCACTTCAGCATTATTGCCCGTTAGGTATGGAGAATGTTTATGCTCCTACAACAGCAACGTGAGTGACGAAGCGGACAAATTGAGCTACAGTGAATCGAGCCGCGTCTTCTACACATTCACAAGATTTAATCTCCTTTAACAATGACGAATCGAATACAACGAAGCTCAAAAACCGAAAATCATCAGATCCAGATCGTATAGCCCATGAAATGCTAAAATATGGCGGTAATGAATTGATCATCGAGCTCATAGAATTTTTCAACAACAGGAAGACTTCAGATAATTACAGAAGCTTCCCGCGTTCTAGTGCAACTTATTTCTGGCGTTTAATTTGACTTTCGAGCTGTGATCTATTCATTTTAAACCACATATTTTTTGCTTTTTCCGCAAAAAATACAAAAAGGTCCCATCCAATGAGGGTGAAAGGGTAAAAATGTTTCACAAAAATGTTCTTCGTGAAAAAAAAAGAAAAATATAAATAATAAACAATAAACAATAATAAATAAATAATTTTTATTTAAATTAAAATTTTTGAACTAAAATACTTGACATATATTTGAAACTTTAAAGTTTAATAAATTAAAAGCAAAAAATTAATCTAAAATTTTAAATTTAAGTAAATTAAAAACAAAAATTTAATTTAAAATTTAAATTAAACAACAGTTTTTTTAACTAATGTTTTTTTTAATTTAACAAAAAAAATGTTCAACTTTTTCCAATTTTTTTTAGAAAAATGCTTTCAAGGTAAAATTTCATATTCCGATTTATCATAAAAATGTGTAAAATGACGAGCGTGACTATTAAGGCGTCATCTTTAATGCAGCATCAGGATATTATCTTCAAAAAGTTGTTGGAATATATTTTTTTGAACAAAAATACTTGACATGAAAGTAAAATCAAAAGAAATTTGAAATAAATAAATAAATAAAAAAATATAAAATTAATACATTTTTTAAACAATAAATAATTTTTTATAAATTCATTTTGTTTAAATAAATTTTTGAAGTGAAACTTCTTAGGCGTCGATGGACGAGCGAGAATGGAGAGTTAAATTTCAAGACCATGCAACGTTTTGGTCATTTTCGTTCCGCGAGAGAGTAAAAAGATATAACGTAGAGGAAAAGGAGAGAGAGAGCTAAAGCTTATATATATCTTAGATACACTCAAGGCTGTTTTTCCTGAGTTATTCCTTGTGGTTGCTAATTTCTGGTGAGAAATAACACTGCCTACATTTTGGCGCTTGTTTGTTGGTGCAAACTTCTAGGAAATATATTTTTGCCTACTTTTTGGCGTTATATTTCCTTGATGCCTACTGTTTGGGGCGTTTTTTGGTCCCAATTTTTTGGCGTTTTTTTTTTGGTGGCTACTTTTTCGCGCTTATTTCCATATCCTGGCTAGTGCTTGTGCGTACTATAAAGTGCTATCCATTTCGGCGTCGGATTTATTGGTATTGCCTTGCGGTAATTTGTGCCGTTGCTGCGGTCCTTTAAATTTTTGTTTTCCAGAAAACATTTCAATTTAAATGGCCAACCCTGTTTTCTACGCCGATTAGCTATTAAAATGTGTAAAATCGCGAACTTTTCTCGAATGTCCTCCATCTGAAGGAAACGTGAACTTCAGATGGAGAACATTTTCGCCATCACGGGGCACGTTGATCATTCGCGCGATATTATCTTCAAAAAGCTCTTAGAATAAATTTTCCTGAACTAAAATAAATGATTAAACAAACTAACAACAAAAAATTTTCTTATTCAAAAATTTAAAAATTTGTTTAATTTTTTAAATATTTTGAAACCTTTTTTTTTAATTGGTTCTATTAAATTTTTTTTTCATATATTTTAATTTAAGGAACATGCTTTTTATTAAAATTTTTTTTTATTTAAAAATTTAAAAAAAATTTCATTATTTAAATATTTAAAAAACGTTTTTTATATATTTTTTTAATTGTTTTTATAATAAATCTTACTTTGAAAAATAAAAATTCAGCAAAAACGCTTACAATTTAATTTTTTTTATTTAAATATTTAAACAATTTTTCCTCATTTAAAAATGTTTTTGTTTCTTATTCTAATATTTTTTTTAATATGAACTCTTTTTCACAAAAAATGCCTTCCATTTAAATGATCCTGCATGCTATTTTCCACGCGTGTCCTAATTTCACTCCTTTCTCCCTCCTAAAAAAGTAATTTCAAGGACTAGGGCAATTTTGTTCGCAAGCCGCTTGCTCGTTAGGGGCTCCCAGAATTCTTTAAAGCCATCCATGTGATCCAAATATTTGTCCAAATTGTCTCCAATTCTTCTGGAAATTAAAAATTTGCTTATTTGTAAGCTTGAACATATAAAAAGTGAACGGAAAAATGTTTACCTTAATGCATATTAAAAAACATTGACTTTCTATTGAGGAAAATAAGAAAAAAAAACTGACAAATTACAAAACTAAAAAAAATTGTTTCCAAAAAATATGTTAAATTTTGAACAAAATTCATATTTTTTTCCAAAAAACAAATTTTTTAAATAGTATGTTTTACCTTAAAAAATTATAAAAATAAGAAAACGTGTCTAAAGGTAATAAAATTTTTGAACTCAATTGGTGTTGAAAAGCATGCAGCTATTATTGAGAAACTAAGGAAATGAAATTTGAGGAAAAAATGGAGAATTGATTTGAGGTTCTTCTAACATATTACAAAAAATAAAATAAAAATTTCCCAAACGTAAGTTTTCCCCAAAAATGTTCAACAAAAACTAAAAATTTCTTCAAAAAGAAAAATTTTTAAAGCATGTTTTACCGTAAAAAATAATAAAAAATAAGAAAGGAATTCTAAAATTTTGAAAAGAATTCAGCTTCTAATAAATACGAAACCAAAACTAAAAAGATTTTCCCCAAACAAAGTTCTTCCGAAAAATTTTCAACAAAAATTAAATTTTTCTACTAAAAAAAAAGTTTTTTAAAAGGTATGTTTAACCCTATAAAATTATAAAAAATCAGAAAACCTATATGAAACTGCTACAATTTTGAACTTAATCGGTGTTCAAAAGCCATACAGCTTTTGATGAAAAAATAAGAAAATAATATTTGATTAAAAAAATTACAAAACCAATAAAAACAATGTTTCACAAAACATTTTTTCCCCTTAAATTTTGAGCAAAAACTAATTTTTTCTAAAAGAAATTTTTTTAAGTATGTTTTAACCTAAAAATTTATAAATTTGTTAAAAGGAACCACTTTAAATAGCTGCATACCAAAACTTGTACTTTTTTCATAAATTTATTTAAAATAAAAAAAATTATTTTAATCAAAAAATTTAATTTCCAAATTTTTTATTTTTTTTTAAATGAATTTAAACTAAGAATTAAACTAATTAATTAAAAAATTGAATTTACAAAAGTTAGTATTTTTTTAATGAATTTATTTTAAATAAAAAACAAACTATTTCAATTCAAAAACTTATTTAATATTTTTTTTTTGTTGAATTTTTTAATTAAAATTTATTATTTTAATTTTCTCGTTTACTTCTCCTTACACTCAAGCCCACAAATAAACCAATTTTCATGAAATCCAACGACAATGTCCAAAATACTTGGATCACTTACCATGAATTCGTTCTCATGATTTTAAAAACAAGTTCGCTGCCTAAGTCTTTCGTGCGCTGCCTAACCAGCCATCCAAAGACCGCAATCTATCAACACTTGCCATCTATTTTGTTGTCACTGCTGGCAGTTGAAATCTTAATACAAGAGGCACTTCGAAACAACATACAGCAAATTGGCCACTTTATAGCCATAAACAAACCAAAAAAAAGAATCGAAAAATCAACAACACATCAACGATTAGCGACTAG
>JAYXIM010003606.1:0-24043 GCA_037575425.1 Anastrepha fraterculus
TTTTTATATTTTTTACTTATTGTTTTTATTTAAATTTTTATTTTAAACTTTTTTAAATTTTTTTATTGTTATTTATTTTTCTTTTAATTTTTTAAATTTTTTTATTTTTATTTTAAAATTTTTTTTTAATTTATTTTTAATTGTTTTTTTTTTTATTTTTCCTTCCTTTTTTAATTTTTCCTAAATTTCCCTTTTTAAGTTTATGTTTTTTTTTTTGTTTTTAATTTAAATTTTTATTTTAAAATTTGTTTTTAATTTTTTATTTAAAATCTTTTTTTTTTATTAAAAATTTTTTTTTTAATTTAATTTTTAATTTTTTTATTGTTTTATTCCTTTTTTATTAAAAAAGTTATTCAACCCCAAAAATGTATGATTAATTTTGCACCAAAAACCTCCTTAATTTTTTTATTATCTTTTTACTAATTTTTTATTTTGTTTTAAATTTTTTTTCCTTAATTTTCGTATTGTTACAAAATTAAAAATTTTTTTTTTCAGTTTTAAATTTTTATCTATATCTTTTTATTTTTCTTAAATTGTTTAACTTTTATTTTTTTTATATTTTTGTAAATTTTTTTATATCTCTTAATTTTTTTTTTTTTTTTGAATTTTAAGAATTTTGTTTAATGTTTTTTGATTTAAATATTTTTTTTTTTGTATTTTTGAATTTTTTTTTAAATTGTATTTTCAATTTTTTTATTTTTGTATTCCCTTTTTATTAAAAAAGTTATGCAAACCCAAAATTGTATGATTAATTTTGCACCACAAAACCTCCTTAATTTTTTATTTTTTTTTACTAATGTTTTTATTATTTTAATTTATATTTAAAAATTTTTTTTTTAATTCTTTTATTGTTATTAAATTTTTTAAATTACATTCAAATTAAAATTTTTTTTTATTTTTATTTTAAAATTTTTTTGTAATTTTATTTTTAAATGTTAAATTTTTTTTAATTTCTTCTTTATCTCTTTATTTTTCTTAAATTTTTTAAGTTTTATTTTTTTATATAGGTTTTTTTTTAATTTTTTTTGTATATCTGTAAAATTTTTTTTTATAAATTTTTAAAATTTTTTTATTTATTTATTGTTTTTTTTTTATTTTTTTATTTTTTTTATATTTTTATTTGTTTTTTTATTTACTAATTTACGTTATTCGAACTCAAATTGTATGATTTATTTATACAAACTCCTGCTAGTCGTGAAATTGCGCCTCGGCCAGCATTGTTTTAAACTTCATGTTTCAGCCTAAAAGCACGCAATGGAAACACAGCCAAAAAGAAACAATGGAGCGCCCTCGCAAATAACTCGAAGTGAACTGCTTGCGCCCAGATGTATGCAATGAATATGTGCTTCGTATTGCTTTGCACTTCAAGCGGTTGCCAGATGAAGCGATTTTCAATTTTTCAGTAAAATAAAGAAGTGAAGACCAAGCCCAAGTATATGTATGTGTGTATGTACAGAACTGCCTTATTTGGGAGAAATAAAAGCAAAACGTTATGTACAGTTTGTCTCATAAATATTTCCATATAAAAACATTGGGCAAGTAAAAATGTTTGAAGTGGATTTTATTTATTTATTTTCATTACAGAATAAACTTATTATATTTTTCCGGAAAATTTTTAATGGAAAAAGATAATTATTTATTTGCCATGATTGGAAAAAATTTACCTCCAGTCCGACAGTGCGTGTCAGCGTGACAAGTCTGTCCGCCTTCGCTTGCATGTCAGTGAGTTTGTGAGAGAGGACATCTGGTCATCAGCGAAGTCCAAGCCCTCAAGATGTGAAACTGCAGGCATCGTAAAGCTCTTTTCTCTAGGACGAAAAGATGGGGCAACACTGCCAGTTCGGAGTTCTCGGAAAAGGGTCTGATGAGCCGGATTATCTAATCTGTCCGAAGGAAGCCATCGCTGATCAGTTGTCTTTTGAGTTCATTTCTGCGTTGAAAGATACCTCAAGTAGTATACGAGATCCATAATTTGATATTGGTGGATTTTACTGTGCCGATTTTCTCATGCGCGAATTGCCTGAGCGTGACATTTGTAGCTTCCCAATCCTTATTGTTTTGATTAGTGAGCAGGTTCTCGCTGCTCTCGAAGTAGGCAGCACAACAACCAGCGGCAAAATAACAACATCCTACCCTAGTCTAGCGGAGATCAAGGATACAGTCAAGAAGCTGAAGCCCAACAAAGCCGCGGGCGAAGATGGTCTACAGCAAGAACTACTGATCGCCGACCCGTAAATTTCAGCAGAAATTCTGCATCCCCACATCACCGCCTTCGGGTACAATGAAAATGTGCCTCCGTCTTTGAGGAAAGGCGTCATCGTGAAGCTACCCAAGAAAGGCGATTTGCGTGACTGCGACAACTGGTGACAAATAGCCCTGCTCAACGCCACCTACAAAATCCTAGCCACGATCGTACAAGACAGACTCCAATGCATCGAACGCTGCTTAAGGGATGAATAACCTGGATTTCGCCCTCACCAAGCTGTGTTGACCAAGCCAACACTCTTCGCATTATAGTAGAACTATCAGTTGAGTGGCGCTCCCCGCTTTACAGGCTGTTCGTCTTTTCAAAGTGAAAATGTACTGAATATGGCTGGCGATCGCCCGAAGTAATTTAAAAAGCAGTTCCCGGAAGGGTGTCTCCCCAGAAGGAGAGGAGGGATCGTTTAAGTGGCCACACCAAACGACGCAGTAGACGACAGTCGCTGTAAGTGCGAAGGCATTTTGAACCCTCCCTCACCCACCAAAAAAAATATATATATATATCTGGCGATGAGTAGAAATTGAGTTCCCGCTGAGATAATCTGGCCCCTAAGAGCCCTTTACGAGAACTCCGAAACTCCACAACCCCAACATCACCGACGAATTCACCACCAACGCAGGCGTAAGGCATGAGCCTATTGACTCTGCACAAAAGAGACATTGTAGGGAGTTTCACCAGACATCTTGAGGACCTGGACTTCGTTGATGACATCTACCTCCTCTCTCACAAACTCACTGACATACAAGCGAAGGTGGACTTTGTGACGCTGGCAAGCACTATCGGAGTGGAGGTCAACATCGCCAAGACGAAGGCTATGAGATTCAAGCACAATAAAGCAAGACCTACAATGGTTGACGGGTGTCCGGTGGAATTTGTCAAAAGTTTCTGCTACCTCGACTGCACTATCACGACAGACGGCGGAGGCGATAAACCAGTCAACTCCAAGTAAGGGCGGCATTTGGACGAAAGCATACAGTACGGGCGAGTTCGCACATCTCTAGGCGCACTAAACTGCGAATATTCAGCTCATTTATGAAGTCAGTATTGTTGTACGAAAATGAAACATGGCTGGTCTATAACACCAACACACAGAGGCTAAAATCTTACGTCAACAAATGGCTCCGCATCCTCTGTAAAATATTCTGGCCGAACACCATCAGTAACGACGCGCTGTGTAGATCAAAGAATTAGGAGCCCTTCTTATGACAAGTCAAACGCAGAAAGTGGAGATGGATAGGTCACACGCTTAGAAAACCACCAGATATCGTCACGAGAATGTCACTGGACTGGAACCCGCAAGGGAGCAGAGGTCGCGGTCGGCCAAAAATCACTTGGCGTGGCAAAAGTCGATGTTGCGCAAACTAGCGGATGCCGACATCTCTTGGGACGGCTCAAAAACAACAGCCCAGAAGAGTCTTGTCGAGACTCTATGCTCCCGAGTGGAGTGAATAAGGAAATAAAACAAATTTCAAATGTTGTAGATTTTTTTTTGTTTGTTTTGGTTTTGGTTAGCCAGTCGTCTCACAGTCTTCCTTTTTCCCTTTCTCTATCGGAGTGTCTTGCGTCTAACCAAACTCGAATCCAACCGCAGTTTCCCACAAAAACGAATTTTATCGATGACTTTCAATTAAAACACATTTTATTTTACGATAAATTCATTCCGAAAACATTTCGCAAAGAACATTTCTTATTAGGTAAAACATTGGCTCTTCACATTACAAATTATTTTAACATTATTTATATGTATGTACATAGGTACGGATGCGAAATTCATAAAATGAGTATTTACAAATTTATTCTTGTCTAGAATCAGTTAAGAAGCAACAGCCAGACTTTGTTACTAAAGTGCAGCGTTGCCTCAGGGTATTTGCACGGATTTACAACAAAGTCACACAATCTATTCTAAAATTACTGATAGGTATACGAGTAGGGGGAAATACATTTCTTCCGGGTAGATGCTCTTTCATTGTGGAATGCTTGGAAGTTGGCATATTCAGGTGTTAGGTGATAAGTGCAAAAAGGTTGCCGGAGCCACGCTCAGCGCTGCATCCACCAGCCGGACGTGCGAGTTGTCACATAGTTCTTCAAACCCTCCGCTTGTATCGGGAACAGATGTGGCCCACCAGCTTCATATGTGAGACCATTGTTGAAGACGTACGCCTTGGCTGAATCGGCGCGTTGCGTTGTATAGCCAGTGCCCATCAATGGCGGTAGATAATTGCGGCTTGGCGGTGCAACACGTGGCACATCTGCTTGCACAACCGGTTTTGTAGGCAGTGGCGGCAAGTAGGGTTTATTTAAACGCGTCTGTGGTTTCGGCACATTCACTGGATTCGGTGGACCGTACACTTTGTTACCACCACCAATACCCAAATGTGGACCATAAATATTATTCGTACTCGTGGGCGTGTCATAGAAACTGCTAACCGAGCCAACCGAATTCGATGGCCCGTAGGCGTTGTTACGTATATCGCAAACGGTGTTCTCAATCAAAGTGCTCAGCGGCGCAGAGTAAATGCGGAAGTTGACGTCATTGTAGTCGAGATCGGAGAGCAAAAATACCGGCATACGATCGGAGAGTACCCACACATTTTTATTTTCATCGATCTTCACATCGGCCGGAAACACCAGACCGACATCATCCCGATCCACAATGCCATGAAATTGTGGTGTGTACGGCATCGATGAATGCCAACAGCCCACCGCATTTTGATCAATTAAATCGTACAGCTCAATGCCATCATCGCTCATAACACGCGCCGTCGTATGCGAATTGGGGCCACGTTCATCCAGCGCCACAAAATCATGATAACTATCTTCGACACGACTCTCATCGCGTAAAATGCGCGTCGATACGGCAAAATGACGATGACTGGCCAGAGGGCTGAAGAACATAGTACGATAGCCATCGGAACGTATGGGTGAAAGTGCCATGCCAAAGATGCCCTCCTCACCCCATTGGAAGTTCAAGCCGGCAATATTGTAGTCGCCGCGCAATGGATCCGGGAAGAAGTATGAGTGCGCCGAAAAACGCCACGATTTATTCTGTTCCCACGAATAAGTAATCAAACCATATCCGAGTTCATCGGAAAAGTAAGCGAATGCATCGTCGCATGACTTGCCAATATCCACGGCAATGTTGGCAATAAAAGTGTTGGCATTGGTGTCATCGGCGCGCAACTCATAATGGCGTATACGTGTGTTGGTGGTCAAGTCGTAGACGTTCACCGCATACGGACATGGATTGGTAGTGGTGTTGCCAATGCCAACAGTGCCGGTGTCAAGTACCCATAGACGGCCACACTCGTCCGCCTTAATGCGATACGCGGTGGTGATGCTGTTTGCACAATCGCCAGCTGTGTTGCTACGCCAATCGGGATATGGAATGAGCTCTGGTGAGCCAGTTACACTATGGTCCATGTTGATGTAAGTCAATGTAGCGGGAATACCTGGAAAGAGGTAGTAGAGTAGGATACTAAAATGAAATATGCATCATAAGTGGTTTGTACGTGTGCTGAGTGCTGAGTGTCGAGTGTTGAATTGTCATTAGTGTTGAGTGATGATTGATGATTGACAGCTGATCGGTGACAAAATGACATGGAGTGAGTTCCTATTGCCATAAAGAAAATATGGTGTTTTTTTTTAATAAATCAAAGAGATTTAATTAATGAAAATACATTTTCTTTAACAAGTCGTATCATATTTAGCCTGTCATAACAAAAGCAAACAAAAATAAAAAATTGGAGCAAAACAATACTCAAAGAAAATACATAATTTTATGTTTTTAATTGGCATCAGCATTTGGGTGGTCCACAAAAAGTCGACGCATTGAATATTTATTACAACTCAAACCCCAGCTTGATTATTTCTAAAGCGAAATATCATTTGCCCATTGAATTAATTTTTGTTAATTTTTAACAATTTTTATTTTTTCTTCCTCATAAAATACCAACTGGTGCTCGCTGCTTGGCTTGCATAAAAAGTAGCCACAATACATTTTTGGAAGCGTAAGACCAACAATTTCTGTTTTGAGTTGAGTTTGTTTTTGTTTTTATTTCTTCCAGATATTTGAAAATTCTTCTGGCTAAACAGTTGCTTCATCTATGGAGCACACTTAAGTCGATCGCAGTCATGAGGCTCCTTTAGAAAATTGTCTCCTTCTAATGAGACTTCATAAAGTATAATATCGATTTTTCGGGCACACCGAAACCAAACCGCAGGAATCTGGTAGGTAGGTAAGTAGATTTGATGACAAGAGTACCTCGGGTACACTAGAAGTAGCACTTGAGAGCCATTTTGATACCCTTATGTAAACCACTACCTGCGGAAAATTTCACAACTTAAAGAAAGAGAACATCTACAGATATCCAGTGCTGTTGATAGAGTGAAGGATAGAAACGGAATCTAAGCTGAATAACTGCTTCAGGATATCCCCGAAAAGCACACTGAAGAACCTCAAGCGCCTAGCCGCCAGTCCCGGGCATTTGCAAAGAAAATATGCAACAGTCTTTTCCTCTGCAGGATCCCCCCAGCTTCTGCAATAGAGGTTGTAGGGAAGCCCAAGCTTTTGCGCATGCGGTCCGATCACTCAGTTACCGGTGACCACCGCTTTGAGTTTGGAAATTGAATGACGGGGTATCCCTAGCGCTTTAAGCGTTCTCCTTCTGTCGTACGGAGGCCAAAGTGTTTTTGAGATAGCACAGGATAAGATAGAGCTCCATCTGTCTTGCGCTTTTTTAAGAAATCAATTATGCAGTTTCCGTTTAACAACTGTCAAGAGGACATCGATGTCTGAGATGGGAACAACGGAAACCGACTCTGTCAACCCTTTCTTGGCAATCTCATCAGAAATTTCCTTGCCCTCTATGTTTCTATGCCCTGGAACCCAAATAAGAGAAATGTTTCCTGCACATTCAAGAGGTTAGGTCTCCTTCTTACAGGAGTTCACCAGAAGAGAGCTGCAATACGGCGCCGACAGGGCGTTGATCGCAGCTTGACTATCGGAAAAAATATTAATGTCTCCCTCCCTGCAGCGATCCCGAGGCATTTTACATGCCTGCAGGATCGCGAAGGCCTCGGCTTGAAAACCCCTACTAATTTTCAGCAGTTTCAAGGAGACTAAAATATTGTCTGATTTCGAGGAAACCCCCGCTCCCACTCCAGATTCCATCTTAGATCCGTCGGTGAAAACAGAGGTAGCTATGTCGGCGGAGACTCTCCCCTCCTTCCAATGCAGCCTGCTTGGAAAGATGGCCCTAGCATAACACTCAAAACCCAGTTTCCGAACGGAGAGATCTACGATGTACAAAGAAGGAAGGAGAAATCATCAAACAGCTGCCATGTGGAGAGAAGATTGTCTCCAACTTGCTTCACCCTAATAGCACTCTGACCAGCAATGGATTGAACTTGAAGATCAATGGAAAGTAAGTGCAGAATGGCGTTAAGGGCGGTAGTGGGGCATGTTCTACACACCCCAGCGATGCCAATACATGCAGTCATCTGTACTCTCTCTAATTTAGTGGTGTAATAGAGGCTTCCGAAGAGCTACCCGCCAGACTAGGAAGCCATATGCCAAAACTGCCAGAACCGCTAAGTTGTGCATCCACAGAAGGGCACGTGGCTTGGGCTATTTTTATTAACGGAAAAGCAAAAAACGATACATAAGTCTCAATAAGATTAATTTCGGCTCATATAATAAAATTATATTTGTAAAAATAACAACAAAAACACTTATTTTTTAATGTATGCATGCAGTAGTTCAATAACTTTATTTAAGTCGCCTTCGATCGCCACTTCTCTGTTCGCCATCTCTGCCTTCTGGTCATTTCACGAAAAATTTGCATATGAAAGTAGCGAGTACGGTTATACTGTTATAACTCACTATTTTTCACGAAGAGCCTGCGCAGGAATAAATGGAGATATGAAATCGTGCCCAGCAGAGGCACTTAATGCCGTGCTCTACCTGTTACCAATAGACTTACAACTACGACTAACGGCAACGAATACCGCCTTCAGGATAAAAGAAGATGGTTTTTGGAATGCTAAGATGTTTGGTCACAGTGTTCTTTTAGATAGCCAAAGGCTTACTAGGAGTCCATCAGATTTTACTACCGCTACTCTACGACTTCAGAATAGAGTTTAAGGTAAAGTTCCCCAAGCAAAAGGAATCTGATTTCAATTCAGCATTGAAGGAAATAGTATTTTTCAAGCAGAAGTTCTCGGGAAGCTTGCAGGATAATTAGACCTATCCTCAACTACTAATGGAAGTATATATTTTTTCAGATAGTCAAGCAGCCATCTTAGCTTTAAAATCACCTATAACTAATTAATTTAAAAATCTTCAGACTTCACTCTCATCTGCGTACCTGGCCATAGGCACATAGAAGCAAATGAGAAAGCTGATGAACTGGCAAGGCAGTGGTGATCCTATAATGAGTCCGAAGCTATAGAAATAGGCTATCTCCAAGGCGTGTGCAAAACGGAGATCTTCTTGCTATTCCAGAAGTAGGCCGTTGATAGATGGAAATAATTAAGCAAACGTGGCCCAATTATATAAAATCCAGAACTTGCGAGTTGTTAAGAAAGCCACGAGTAGAAATATTCAGAATTACGTCAAGAATAATCGGGCACTGGCCTTTGGGACACCACCTGGACGATAGAGTGGATATGTCGGCCCATGTTGAGTTTTTCATTTAAATTTAATAATTTTTTTATATGGCTTTTTATTTTTATTTATTTTTAATGTTTTTTTTCATTTTTTTTTATATATTTTTCTCTTTTTTTTTTAATTTGAATTGTAAATTTTTTTAATTTTTTAAATTCACTTTTTTTTCTTTTTATTGTATTTAATTGTTTTTTAATTTTATTTATTTATTTTCTTGAATTTTTTTTCGTTTGATTTTAACATTTCTGATTTTTTTAATTATGTTCACATGAAAACTTAAAGTATCTTCTTTAAAATGATACACAACTTCGTAATGAGAGACAAAATTTCTTATATGAATTTTGAGTTCTTAAAGCCTATTGTAATAAGTTTATATTTATTTATTTTTTTGAATTTTTCATTTGAATATATTTTTTTTTATATTTGTATTATTTGTATTTTTTATTTTTTTAATGTTTTTTACTTAGTTTTTGTTATTTCGTTTTTTTTTTAATTTTTTTTTTAATTTTATTTAGTCATTTTATTGTATTTAATTGTTTTTTAATTCCATTGATTTCTTTTTTTTTCTTTAATTTTAACATTTTTGATTTTTTTATTATATTTCTAATAAGAGATAAAATTTCTTATATGACTTTTGAATTCTTATTTTTTTTAACTTTTCATTTGAATTAAATTTTTTTATACCTATGTATGTGTTTGTATTTTTTTAATGTTTTTTAATTTTTTTAATTCCGTTTATTTTTAATTTAATTTTTTTTTTTTAAATTTGTTTTATTTTTCTGTATTTAATTGTTTTTTAATTTTATTCGTTTATTTTTTTATATTTTTTTTCTTTAATTTTATGATTTGTAATTTTTTTAATTATGTTCAACTGAAAATTTTAAAATTATACGTAACTTCCTAATAAGACAAAAAATTTCTTTTATGAATTTTGAATTCTTAAAGCTTATTACAATTTGTTTATTTCGTTTTTTTGTTTTTTTGTTGTTGAGTTCTTCATTTGAATATAATTATTTTTATATTTTTTTTTTAATTTTTGCTAATATTTCTTTGATTTTTTTTTTAATTTTATTGTATTTAATTCTATTTTTTCCTTTTTTTTTAATTTTTTTTTATTTAATTTTAACATTTTTGGTTTATTTAATTATGTTCAAATGAAAACTTAGAGTATCTTCTTTAAAATGCTACCTAAATTCCTAAGGAAAAACAAAATTTCTTATATAAATTTTGAGTTCTAAAAAGTTCTAAAGAGTTAAAAAGTAATAAATTATTTTTTTTGAATTTTTAATTTGAATATAATTTTTTTTTTATTTAATTTTTTTAATTTTTTCTTATATTTTTTTAAATATTTTTTTTTAATATTTTTTTTTCATTTTGGTTGGTTGGTTGGTTTAAGGGTGACCCCGCATCGGAGTGCCACATAGACCGCAAGTTGGGTCCGTTGTGTTGCCCTAGAGCTCATTATGTTACATGATTTCCCCACCTAACCGAGATTTTTATTGTGGATTTTGGTCAAAGATATTAATTCGTTTCGAGAATTTGATGAGAGATTCGGTTTTCAGGTTCGAGAGTACTGAAAGATTGTTGGAGAGCCAAGAAGAGCGAGGCGACTTCTGGCTAGACCGGGACAACTGCACAGCAAATGTCTGCTCGATACTTCCTCATCTTCGTCCTCGCAGTATCTGCACAGGTCGTTTTGAGGAACCCCGAGCCGACGTGCGTGAGTGCCCAAAAGGCAGTGGCCGGTGATAAGAGATGTTATATGCCTTAGTTCGTGTTTCGAAAGACTTATAAGGGTTTTTGTCTGTTTCAGATTGTAGGATGACCAGATTTGTCTGGTCGTAACGCAAGTAGTTTCCACTCGCCACCTCCGATCAGCAATTCTGTGAAATTCTCGATCGATGAGCATTTTACATGTTGAGAGCGGAATGTGGATTGTGGGTAAGTTACTAACATATGATTGCGCAGCTCCAGCTCTTGCGAGCTCATCAGCTTTGCAGTTACCTTCGAATCCACTGTGACCCGGTATCCAGATAACTTGGGCAGAATTCTGAACACTTATCTCGTTAAGAGATAAGAGACAGGATCGAACCACATCTGAGTGGGTATAAGAGGAGCTGAGTGCTCGAACGGCCGCTTGACTGTCGGTGAAAAAGCGGATATCCTCTAGTGATATTCTATTTTCTATGAGAGTTTTCGCAGCATACCAGATAGCGCATACTTCCGCTTGGAATACGCTACAGTAGTCGGGTAATCTAAATGATAGATTAATGTGGGGGGAATTGGAAAAGATTCCAAATCCCACTTTGCCGTCTTGTTTTGAACCATCTGTATATATAGTCAGAGGGCCATTGATTTCGGTTAGATTTGTCTTCCATTCTTCCCTAGTTGGGAGTGAACAGGAGAATAGCAAGGGTGGTGATGGAAGACTTACATGATAGTCTATGTCGGAAGAGATAACAGTGTTCCTGTTCCTGTTTTTTTTTTTTCATTTTACTATTTTTAATTTAATTTTTCATTTTTTTTCCCTCTTTTTATTATGTTTTTGCTAGGAAAAAAAGCTTCTCTTCTTCTTCGTCAAAAATCTACGAACAAAAAGCTAAATGTGTGTACATTTTTCCATTACTTTCATAATAATTTTTGTTTTTTTGTAACTTCTAAGTGTTAAATTCTCCATTTTTTGTTCATGTTAATAATATTTCTAAATTAAATACGTTCACTTTCTACGCAATAAAGGCCAAACTACTGTAGTTTCATAAGCAAGAAATTTTTTCCATTAGTTACTCTACCAAATGAACATCATATCTATCCAACTGCCCTCGTATTTGTACCATTTTCAATACGAATTATGCCTTTTAGACACACCGCAATTTTTAGCTTTGCAAAATTCAGTAAATAAAATACCAATTCAATTCAATTGAATTTTGTTTTTGTTCATTTGCCGACTGAAAGAATTTATTTGCACACTCGCCTATTTGAGTTGCGTTTGCCGCCAAGCTGTCTAGCGTTGCTGTGTATCTTTACCGGTTTTTTGCCCAAGTGTGTCTGCAACTACGGATATCTACCGGTTTTTTGAGAAGCCCATAATAAAATGCACAACAAAATGCCAACACCCGTACACCTGAACACCCGAGCAACTGAGCACTTGAACACTTGAACACCTGAACACTTGAACACCTGAACAGCGCGAACTACCAACGCGGCCGCAAGTGTGGTGCTAGGTGATTTCCAGTCAACACTTGATGACTTAATTGATGTTTAATTGCTGACTAATGACTGTCTAGTTGAAGTGTTACTTATTTATTTATTTATCTAATACGCCTATGACAGCGGAAGAAGTAGTTTTTTTTTTGTTACTTGAAAGGAATAAGCCGCTGCGGCAAATGAGTACCAGAAGGGGCGCTTATACCGACAGGTGTAATAAATACGCAGAAATGTTGGACTGCTTAAATGAAAGTTAACCACCTCTTTACTTACTTCTATACCTCAAAAGCGTTTTGAATTTATTCTTTCTGTGCTACAACGCGCCCTAAATTGGTTGTATGCTTTGCCTAACCACCTTGCCGGAGGTGGATTACAAACGCAACCGTCGTATAGAAACTTATAGCAAAATGTTCATTACCACCAAATGCCCAAATATGCAAGTTATTGATATTGAGACTATTTGTTGCAACGCCAGCGCCGCTAATTGTCTATAAATCAAATATTTTTGTGTACGCATACGAGTATGAGACTCTCGAGGCCTATTAAAATGCTGAAAAAGTAACTGCTGGTTGTGCTTGGCTTCCCAGAGGAATAACTCGTTCTCAATTTTTCAAAATTGGAAGTTACTAAATGCAGCATTACCATCAAAGGAACTGGCTAAAATCTCGAGCATTCATTGCATGGAGAAAATGCATGAGAACTTTGTTCGTTAGCTGCAGTAAATAGTCCAGAAGATGGAACGTTAAGATGTATGAGCTTTAAGGCGACTTTTGTTAGTAGGCTTAATATGGCTTATAAGGACCCATTGACTCCGCTGGCTGGGGCATTTCAAGGGAATGCAGGCAAAGGCTCCAGCTGTGAAATTATTCGAAGCGATACCTGTTGGTCCTCACAACGGACCCATTTCGTGGTCTAAGTGGCATCGTTGTCTCTATGTGCGATGCGGCTGCCAAATCTACCTGTTGGTCGTAGCAGAGGAAGAGTTAAGTTGGACAACCTGACTGGCAGCAGTTAGCACGAAGAAGAAGCGAAAACGCCCCACTTTGTTGCACTCAGAAATCAGAGAGTAAATCAAGAATATTATTTTGGACCTTACGGAGCTTCTGAGATCGTTGAAAGTAGTTCAAAAAAGTAGTTCAAGTTCAAAAGAGGGGGGGGATCTTTCCCTGCTTTTGAGATCATTCAAATTTTATCGCTTTGTTGCATTCAAAAAGTCAGAGGGGGAAAAAAATATTATTTTGGATCTTTCCCAGCTTTTGAGATCATTCAAATTTGATCGCTTTGTTGCATTCAAAAAGTCAGAGGGGGAAAAAGAATATTATTTTGGATCTTTCCCAGCTTTTGAGATCGTTCCAAGTAGATCGTTTTTTTGCCTTCAGAAAGTCAGAAGGTAAATCAAGAATATTATTTTGAGATCATTCAAATTTGAGCGATTTGTTGTATTCAGAAAGTCAGAGGGCAAATCAAAAATATTATTTTGGAACTTACGCAGCTTCTGAGATCGTTGAAAGTTGATCATTTTGTTGCATTCAGTAAGTTAGAGGGCAAATCAAGAATATTAGTTTGGTCCTTACGTAGCACTTGAGATCGATCAAATTTGTGGAAAAAGGTACTAAGAATTTCAAGTGGATTCACAGCCTGCTTAAGAGATTCTGATGTTATGCTGCCTTTTGAGGGGTCTTGCAAACTTAGCCAGTCACTAGGCGCGGATAAAGTTAAGGAGTTAGTATGAAATTTTTGCATTAATTTCTCAAGCATTTTATCCTTTATTATTCAAATTTTAGTTTAAATATTTTTTGTTTTTTAATTAAGCTTTTCCCACATGAATATTGAGTTGAACAATTTATTAAGTTTTCTTATAGCCAATAAGAATTTGTCGCCTTTTACAAAAAATATTTTTTTTTTGCTAGTCAATTTTCTTTGGTACTAAAGCACAAACTACTACAAACCAGGCTCTTTGCTTTAACCTTTTTGTTCTCTCTTAACTGCCGTCATTAATTTGTGCCTGCTACTACGACACAACACAAGTGTTGGAATAATAATTAAGTGATTAATTTCCACTTATTTATATTCTTTTTATTTGCAGCTTGTGGCAAAAGGCGCACAGATTTTATGCCATATATGCAGTGCTTATGTACTTACAAATATTTTCAGCCAGTTAATTAGCAAAAAATTCAACTACAGCAGCAGTACAAGGCATGCATAGGCATCTGTGTAGGTACATAAATATTTAATTTTTAATAAAGCAATAAGGCAGCCAATGCCACCTCCTCCCAGCCACCTCCTCCATCTTCTTACCATATAATGCCATTTCTGTATAAGTGACATGTTCGCTAATAGGCGCGACTGAAATTTATTAAAAAAAACAAAAACGTCGAACCAATTTCATTTCTAACAATTATTGTCAGGTAATTAGGAAAAAACATGAATTGTCGGCATAAGTGGGCGAAAAAAGGAAAATAGGAAGGATTGCAAGTTGGGGAAAATTTTGTTTATCCAGTTTTAATCAAATTATGTGGGCATCAAACGCGGACAAATGCACCAAATTCGACTGACATCCATCAACTGCACAAAAGTAGTGAAATAATTTAATGGCTACGCTGCTTGTAAGGTACGTAAATGGATAGTGGGCACAGTGACAGTGGTCCATATTTGATATGAGTGAGAGAGAGAAAAATATTCAATGATGCGTTAGGAATACATTTTAATAACTTTTAAAATATATACAAATTTACTAGGAAATGTTTTCTAAACTCAATAAATAAATTCAGGTTAAGAGTGATCAATTCAGAGGTATTTGGAATGACTCATTGAAGGCCATCGGTTGGTATCGCGTGAATAACTTTAGTAATTTTGGTTTCTATGTTGGTTGGCTGTATGGCAAGTAGCATAGTTTTACTGAAACCAAATGTTGTGGAGTTTACGGGCTTTGCGGTATCAAATATCGTTTGTCATGGCGCGATAGCGTTCGCCATTCACTGTTACATTGGCACCAGCCTCGTCTTTGAAGAAATATGAGTCGATGATTTCTCCAGCCCATAAGCAGCATCAAACGATTGTTTTCAATGGTTGTAATGGCTCTTCTTGAATGGCTTCGGGTTATTCTTCAGCCCAAATATGGCGGTTTTGCTATAAGTTGGTCTAAGCGCGCGATGAACACTTTTCACAGAGCGTCGATTTTTGTAATACAATTTTACGATTTATAGACGTTGTTAAGTCTAGAAATATCAATGCAGTACGGAAAATAGTATGTACTTAGTTTGACAGTAGTCACGCGAGATCTGTCAAATGAACTCTATTCGAAAAAGTACCTCTAATCTGATCACGCTTTACAAGCACATGACTCGAGTATGGATCAATAAAAAATCTAGAAAAAATATTCTACTGCCTTTAAACTCTATTCTACATTTTGTAGAGAAAAAGTAAGAAAAAACGAAACAAATTTGGGTATAAGTTTGGCCTTAATCCATCAAACATGTGCACATTGACCTATGAGATGTTATTGAAAATCAATATTTGAACTAAGCCAGTGTATTTAGGGGTCCCAAAATTATGTATTATTGAGATATGAAAGAATGTTTTTTCACGAGGTGTAATAGTTTCATCTCGATTTGTCGGTTTGTCACCCTCTCTTCGCCATTATTAATATAGGGGTTTTCAATAGGTGCGCTTCAACTTTTTTCCGATAGGGAGGGCGAACGACGCAATATTTTTTATTTTTCGCTTGTCATTTATAAACTTCATTAGTATACATTTCATCATGGAACGCTACACACTTGAGCAACGATTGCAAATCGTGCATATTTTATGAAAATAATCGTTCTGTTGCTGCTACTTTAAGAGCATTACGGCCATTTTACGGTCCGTTTTACAAGCCGTCCCGTTTTGGGGTTATGTGAAGTCATTGGTCTGCAGTAACAAGCCGGCGACGATTTGTGACCTCAGAGCCAATATTGAGCGCGAAATTGCTGGAATTTCGGCCGATTTATGCAAAAGAATGGTCGAAAATTGGATGCAACGATTGGACTTCGTAAAACGTGCACGCGGTGGTCATGCAAAAGAAATCGAATTTCATACTTAAATGTATATGTTCAAACTCGATAATAAAAAAGATTAGTTAAATAAGTCAAACCGTCTGTGGTTTATTCAAAAAGTTCAAAAGTTGAAGCGCTCTTACTTAAAAGCCTATATAAGCGTGGTCTTTAGCGGGCTTGCTGCAACATGGCTCTCATTTCTACGCAAAATCTTTACTTTTTACACCCGAGCACCTGAGCCCGCAGATATTATAATTCTGATGAAATCACGGTTGTATGTAACAACATCAAGGAATCCGGATAGATTTAGATATACCTCAAGTTTTTTTTACATGGAAGTTAAGTACATTAAAAACGTGCAAAAAAATCAAGTAAAATACTACATGCGACATAAGGAAAATTTGAGGATAATAGAAAAAGCTCTAAATATTTTCCCAAAAAACCATGTAAAAGCAGAAATAAGAAAATTCATTATATATTACAAAAGTTTTTATGAAATAATAACAATATATTTTTATTGGAAAAAAATTTTATCAGTGTTTTCACTGCATCATAAGTACAAAACATATAAAACTTCAAATTGAAATGAAAAACAAAATCAAATTTGGAACTACTTTTACGTTTATTACTAAATGGACCAAAAATGTTATCTTCAGAATATTCCATATATCAGATAATATGTCAAATATGTCCAGCCGAACTGTCGGGCTTTCTTCAATTTGCTAATGCCCCCGTTGGTTTTTTCCTGCAACCATGTCCATTTTTTGATAAAAATCCTGTTATTAGCCGTGTTTTGTTTGCTTTCTCGAGTTGTTTATACAAGATGGTGCTAAATGAATCACCCTATTGGAAAATTTATAATTTTTGCAAGTGGCGTTAGACGTCAATCATATTTGTCACTTATGAACTGGACAGTGCAATATACAAACCGGCAAGTAATGGAGCGTTAAAAGTCAAATAAAGGTTTCTCTCATTGAATTTTTTTTTTTTAATCAGTAAAAACAAAATTGGATGATTAATTTTGCGCTACCTTATACAATACTTGTTATCGAGTTAAGGGGTTAGGGGTAGTCAGAATTTTCAAAAAAAATTGATTTTTATTTTACATATTCGTAAGGTATAGAATCTTAAAAATACTGTGTGAAAATTTTAAGTGAATCCGTCAAATACTTTTCGAGTTATTCAACAATTAACAAAGGGCGCTCGGGCGCTCCGAAGCCGATAGCTAAACTTTAAATGCGATTTTCTCAAAACTGTGTTTTTTGAACTGTTGATCACTGTAACTCAAAAACTGATTGATAGATTTCTCTTGAAAAACAACTCGCGCCTGATCGAAGGATTTTTGTTTCAAAAATTTCGATTTATTTAATTATCGGTTTTTTTCTCGAAAATCTGAAAAATATTTCCTGAGGCCGTCATTTTGTTAATTTTGAAAAAAAACTTCGATCTAGGCACAGCATTATCTATTAATAAAACTAATTTCTCTTGTCCGATTGACTTTAAGATGATTCTCCAAGGACTTGTGATGATCACCGCAAAGGACTTCTGGAGAAACGGGCTCCACACAAACAGCGATAACTTTTACAACTATTAATTATTTTTTTTTAATTTTGCTAAATGCAAGTGAAAACATGATATATTAGTGGTATGTTTTTATTTTTGTAAAATGGAGGAATTGACTGGAAAAAATAATTAAAAATCATAATTTTTTCGGGCCTCTGACTACCCCTAAACCCTTAAACCCGACCTGTAGTTTATGTTGAAATTTTAATGCACA
The DNA here is from genome assembly GCA_037575425.1 of Anastrepha fraterculus. Taxonomy (NCBI): domain Eukaryota; kingdom Metazoa; phylum Arthropoda; class Insecta; order Diptera; family Tephritidae; genus Anastrepha; species Anastrepha fraterculus. The sequence continues at coordinate 17,943 of JAYXIM010003606.1, forward strand.
GCCGGCCTTGGTTAGTAATAAAATTTACTTATTGCTCTTATCGTATTCGAAAAGTTTTTACTCATTAAGACATTCTTTTAGGGTCTATGTTTTGCTTAGAAAAACAGGTTTTGTGTTGAGCTTCATACGAGAATGAAAATTTCATGCAAGAAAATGTATTAGTGAACCGTGTTATTTAAAAATTTTTTAAAAAAAGACAGGGTAGAAAGATGGTTGGGTTTATACACCTGCACCACCCACTATTAATTCGTATCCTTATGATTTCTTCTCATATACATCTCGTTGGAAAATTATAAATACACAACTATTTTTTTATAAAAATCTGGTATAGTCCATTCATACTACAGAAAAAACCGTGTAACCCAAAGTTTTAAACTTTGCACATAACTTTTCACAACACTAAAATGTCATGAAAACTTCCAACACTTTAACCAGAATTTTTAGAATTTATCTACTAGGTTATTCAATTAGTTTTGCGGTTGGATAAGAAAAATAAAACATCACCTGTCCCATTGAATTCCAATTTATAAATCCCATCCCTGAAGGTAGAATCTGGAGTCTACCAAATACGCTTCCACAGATGTTATGACCTCATTATTCGATGAAAACAGCGTTCCACGCAGGAATTTGTTTAGCTCTGGAAACAGATGGAAGTCGCTAAGGGTCAAATCTGGTGAATGCGGCGAATGCTCCAACAATTCAAAATTGAATTCATGGATTTTAGCCATTGCTAAAATGCTCTTGTGAATGCGTTGTCTTGATAAATTTATTGTTTAACACTGCAAACTGATCATCCACAAACAAAATTCCTTTCCCATCCCCAAAACGCCGGTGCTAACACTTTCTTCTAGACACGAACTAGGTTCGGAGCCAAAGAACCAGGTTCACACAACACTTAGCCTCTAGTTTTGATTCGGGACGATGGTGACGGATCCAAGTCTCATCCATAGTGATGCACAAAATTCACTTTATCCTTTCGAAAACGCTCTAAACGTTGCTGAGAAAGTCGCATTCGAATGTGTTTTTGTTCCATTGGTAGCGAATGTGGCACCCATTGTGCGCACAGCTTTCTGAAACCCAATACTTCAGTCAATATCCTGTTTACACTGCCCAATAAGATGCCTCTGGCTTCTACTAATTCTCTTGCAGTCACTCGACTATTTTCCAATATGACTTCCTGCATGTTTCTACAATTTCTGGTATTGTTGCTCTTTTTGAACGCCCTTGACTTGCATCGTCTTAAAGGCTTGTACGACCACATTTAAATTCAGCAACCCGTCTTTCCACTGTTCTAAATGATGGCGATGGCAGTTATGGCACCAATTAAGAAGAAGAATTAATGGCGAAAAGTCCTTGTTTACTTTCAACAAAACGTACCGTTGTTTTCTAAACTTCCAAAAATAAAAAATTCAATCACTTGAAATTGACGAGACTTTATTTTTTGCATCGTAGAAAATACTGTGACATGTCGACACTAAATGGCTTGGAAACAAAGAATGAATTGCCAGATTGAAATTAAACTTCCCATTTCCCCATTCATATGAAGAAGGTGCCAACATAACAAAAAAAATGTCTTATCGAACCACAAAACTTATTGCACAACTTAGTACATAAGTATACTTTACATTTTTTTTTGTTTAATTTTTTTGATGATAAATAAGTACTTATGGCCGAAAGACTTGAACTCCTGCCGTTTTCACCTCCTCATTAACCACTTCCACACCACTGTGCTACAACTTTTCACACAATCCTTAATTTGAAGCTACTCAACCGTCAATCAGTTGATGCCTAATCGGTTAAACCAAACTGCGTACATTTCATGTATGTTTAAGTAACGAGTTCATGATTTATCAGCAAATAAGCCCACTTGTTTTGTACTTTTTCGTTTGCGTTATGGTTTTGCCGCAACTTTGTTATGGTGGTTTTGCTTTATTTGTTTTATTTTATCGCAATTAAAACTTAACTGATTTTAACTTTTTTACCACTTTTTATTTGTCACTACTTTTATGTCACATCTGTTGCAACAAATCAATTTGCGCTATTTTGTCCACCGCGATGAACATTTGTTGTTGCTTGTTGCACACCTTTATGTGTTGACAGGTGATTTATCTATATATAAACATATATAACACTTCCATGTGATCGAAATTGCCGTTATGTGGATTTGAGTAATAATTGCATATTACAATGATGCTAACGGTAAACATGAGCCATGTAACAAAAGCAGATTTTAAGTCAGTTGAACGGAAAACGGCGGCCGTCGTAGCCAAATGGGTAGGTGCGTGATTAGCATTCGGAAGTGCATAGGTTCGAATCTGCGTGCATGAAACTGCAAAATGATAGGAAAAGTTGCTTCTGATAGCAGTTGCCCCTCAGCAGGTCATGGCAAATCTGCGCGTGCACTTCTGCCATGAAAAGCTTCTCATACAAAAAAAATATCTGCCGTAAACCGGCTCCTTACATCTGTAGGTCCCTCCATTTGTGGAACAACATCAAGACGCCTGCCACAAATAGTAGAAGGAGCTCAGCCATGCACCCAAAAAGGGTGTAAACGCCAATTATTTAGTTTATTTTTTTAAGGAAATAAATGCGACAGAAAAGCAAACACAACAAAAGAAAAGAAAACAAAAAATATATTTTTTTATCGAAAAACAATAAATTACTTATTTATCACCACATTTACGCACATATCCAATTATCTAAATTGCCCAGCCAAATCAGTCGAAAAATCAACTTTAAAGCACAAAAGATAAAAAGAAAATACAAACGCAAAAATTTGTTAAATTTAATTAGAAGTTTGAAATTGATTCGCTGCCAGTTAAAGTTTGTTTAAAAAAACGACTGATGTTTTTTTTTTTTTATTTTTTGTTTTCATTTGTTTTGGCTGTTTAAATGCAAAAAGATTTAACCGCAAAAAAAAACACATCTGCACAAAACTTACTATTTGGAGACATTTTTCAAATGTAGTGCATGCCGCTGACCAAAATCACGCACAGATATTGTAAATACAGCAAATTTCTATGCCAAATCCGTACGCATGCGCAACTCTTAAGTGACTATGTAAGAGCAGCGAATAGACTTCCATTTTGGGGGAAAAAAATGCATTAAAGAAAATACACAAAAAACGAGTTCAGGTGAAAATTTAAAAAATTTAGTGAATACAATAAAACTAAAAAAAATTAGAAAATAAGATTATTGAAAATTGGATGAAATTTATATGAGTGTTAGATGGAATTGAATACAAATTATATATATTGTAAAAAAAATATAAAAAAAACTAACAAATTGAATGACGAAAGAAATTTGTGTATATATTATAGTGATTTTTATTTAATTTACTGCCACACAAAAAAATTGATGTGGATTGAGATGGAACTAAATTCAAATCAATTAAATAAAAAAATATGTATATATTATAAAGATTTTTGTTTAATTTAATACAGCACAGAAATAAAATTGTACTAAAATTTTTATTAGAATTTTTTTTGCCTTTTTTTTTGCATTTCCATTATTTTATTTAATACACATTTAAATGAAATGTTTTTTTGTATATAATAGTATATATTTAATACAATACCTGTAAGAATCATAGCAACCCATGATTATAAGAATCACAGCAAACAATGATTGTAAGAATCATAGTTGGGCATGTACATTTTGGTTCAGCCGATATTCTTAGTTTTAATATGTACAGTTAGTTGAAATAAAGCAACCGAGCAGTGGAAACGTGTGTTTTCTTTTTCGGTTAGATAAAGGTAAAATAACCTTACAATACCAAAAAAAAATATTTAAATTTAAAAGAAAGGAAAAAAATTATAAAAAAATGTTCATACACAAAACAAAATTTATAAAAAAAATTTCATGCACAAAAAATTTTTTTTTCCTATTTTATAAAAATTTACATACACTAAAAAATTTTGTTTCCCTTTTTTGCTTTTTAAATATGAATAAAAAAAAATTATTTAAGTAAACTTAGCAAACAAAGAATTTTTATTTTTATTATTTAGATTTAAAAAAAAAGTTTATGAAAAAAAATTACTTACACAAGAAACAAATTTTCTTCCTTCTTTGTTAAAAAAATATGAATGAAAACAAAATTATGTAAGTAATAAAATTAAAATCAAAATTTTCATACACAAACCAAAATTTATAAAAAAAATTTTCATACACCAAAAAAATATTTTTTCTTTTCTATAAAAATTTACAAACACTAAAAAATTTTCTTTTCCTTTTTTGCTTTTTAAATATGAATCTTTTCATTACATTTAAAAAAAAAGTTTATGAAAAAAAAAATACTTACACAAGAAACAAATTTTTCTTCCTTCTTTGTTAAAAAAATATGAATGAAAAAAAATGTATGTCAGTTAAATTTTGTTTGCCTTTTTTAGCTTTTTGATTTTTTTATTCAATTTAATTGAATTTAATTCAATCTAACACTCATTTAGATGAAAATTTTGGTTTTGTATGTAATAATGTTTATTTAGTTTACTACTATACAAAATACAAAACAAAAATTAATTCAATATTTAAATTTAAAAAAAGGGAAGAAAAAATATTCAAAAAAATTACATACCCAAAAAATATTTTTTTGCATATCAACTTTATTCCTTTTTTTAAATATGAATGGAAAGAAATATCTATTGAAGTTAATTTTATGAATTGAAGTTAATTAAATGTTATTAAATTTTTTTTTTTTTTGCCTTTTTAGCACTTTGATTTTTTTCTTCAATTTAATTGAATTCATTTCAATCTAACACTCAGTTAAATGAAAAAAACTTTGTATATAATAATGTTTATTTAATTTAAACCTATACAAAATACAAAAAAAAAATTATTTCATTTTTTATATTAAAAAAAAAGAAGAAAAAATTATTAAAAAAAATTACATACACAAAAAATTTTTTTTTTTTCATATCAACTGTTTTCCTTTTTTTTTAATTTGAATGGAAAAAAATATCTATCGAAGTTATTTTTTTTATAAAATTTTTTTTTTTTTGCTTTTTTCAGCATTTTAATTTTTTTTATTCAATTTAATTGAGTTCATTTTAATCTAACACTCATTTAGATGAAAAGATTTTGTTGTATATAATAATGTTTATTTAATTTAATACTATGCAAAATACAAAAAAAAAATATTTTATTATTGAAATTTTTTTAAAAGCAAAGGACAAAAAAAATTCTTTCACAAAAAATTTTTTTTTTATTTCAATTTTTTTTTTAAATATTGTATAAATGAAAAAAAAATCTTGTTAAGTAAATTTTTTATTTAAATTTTCTTTTTTTTTGTTTTGTTTTAGCTTTTTAATTGTTTTATGAAATTAATTGAATTCAATTCCATCTAGCACTCATTTAAATGAAAAAATAAATTTTGTATATAATAATGTTTATTTAATTTAATACTATAATATATAAAAAAAGTTATTTAATTATTTACATTAAAAAAAGGAAAAATATTTTATTGAAAAAAATACATATAGAAACGATTTTTTTTTTCATTGCAACCTTTGCAAAAAAATTTTCAATTTAATTAAGTTTTTTTTTATTTTTTTTTTCATTTCGCTTTTTATTTCATTTTTTTTTGCTTATTTTTAGCATTTCAATACGTTTATTAAATTTTATTCAATTAAATTTAATCTAACACTGATTTGAACGAAAAAATATTTTTTTGTTTTTAATTTAATACTATACAAAATAAATTTTTTTTTAAATACATTTTTTTTTATTGAAACGAGCAATTTTTTGTGTATGTTGTTTAAATTAAAAAAAAAGATTTCAAACTTTTTTTCCTTTTAGTTTTAAAATTTAAATGAAGAAAACATTTATTTTTATTTTTATTCAAGTTAATAAAATTAATCTAAATTAAAGCAAACTCAATTTCGAGAATATACTGTGGAAGTAACAGACTAATAACTGACTATTTTCCACTAGACGTCTTCTAAATGTGAACCATAACTCGCGGTATACAATTCATCTAGGCATCGCATCAATATATGCAATTTAACAGTTTTTCGTTTGGTAAAGCCAATTATGTTTTAGAGTATTCCAAAATGTAAGTAAAACAAAAGAAAATTCGACGTATTCTTCAGTACCTGTACAACAAA
>JAYXIM010003608.1:0-17506 GCA_037575425.1 Anastrepha fraterculus
AATTTTTTGTGCATGTAACATGTAGGTAAACTTGTTTTTCTTTTGCTTTTAAATTTAAAGAAAAAAATTTTTTTGTTTATTTTTGTTTAAAAAAAATTTTTTTATGTAAATTTTTTTTCTTTTAAAACATTTTTTGTTTTTTTTTTGTATTGTATTAAATGCATATTATTTATTATTAAATTAACAAAGAAAAATCTAAGCATCTTAGCATTGAAAACAGGCAAAAAAATCTACTAAAAATTGTAATATTTTTTTTTTGTATGGGATTAAATTAAACAAAAATTATTACAATAGATACAAACACAATTTTTTCATTAAACTTGTGTTTTTTTGTTTTGTTTAAGATAAATTTTTAAAAATTTAAAAATTAAAAAAATTTAGAATTTTTTAAAAATTTTTTAAAAAAATTTAAAATTTTTTTCTGAATATTTATTAAACTATCTTAACATTTTTTTCAATATTTTTTTTGTTTACAATTCACAATATATTTACAATTTTTCGGTTTTAGCAACATTTTTCTTTTAACACCAGGTGTTTTTTTACACTTTCTATATTCACTACCATAACTCCCTCTCTTAGAGTATTTTCGTATTAATTAAAGTTAGCTTTTTTCATAGTATACAATTTGGAGGACTCGAAATTTACTTGAGAGCTTTGCTCTAATGGACTGTTTTCCTTATATATTTATGTAGTATCTGAATCTGTTAAGAGTGATGCTGAAAAAAAATCATTCCGCACAAATTGACCCACCCTAGTGCATATGCGCATATACTTATATATGTATGTGTGCATGTACATAGTGTTTGTGCCAATAATGAAGTGATTGATTAGTTCAAGTTTTTGCTACTTAAACGAGTAATTGATTTATTTATCAATAAACAAAACAGTTTAAGAAACAAAGCTTTTAAAAAATATCCACAATCCAATGCACAACTACAATCAATATTTTTTTTGGGTGTTAAATTGTTCGAGTGGCCAGTTAGCTTCAAATTAGCAAATTAACATTGTTGAATGCGCTTATTAACTGCTACGTTTTTGTGCCACGCGAGACAGAGTATTACGAGGGGTTTTTTTTATATGGTGAGAGACGTAACAGGCACTAGTAGATATTTCCACGGTGTAATTTGACATTTTCGACATAAATCTTTGGCAGAAATGAAATGGATTCTATGGGCTTACCTTTCTTTGTACTTTTTCCAATGAATGTCGTTTTTCGCCATTGGCAAAGATCAACCAATAACCTATTGCGAGGTGGAGGCTACTTTGTATAATAATTTAACTATGATGCATAAAAGATGTTAACAAAATTTAGTAGCGAATAAAATTTATTCCCATTGCAACGCATATACAGCGTTCAACAAAAAAAAATTTTTTTTCATCCTTGAGGAAATCGATATGTGTTTTAAATACTTTACAATAAATAAATAAGTACTTTTTTAAATAAAATTGTTGTAAATTTTTGTTTTTAGCTTTCCACCAGCTCTTCAAATATTGTAGGACATTGAAGGAAACAAATTTGAAAGCAGGTAGGAATGATAGAGATATACATATATAGTATGTTGCATAAGAGCGTGGTCAATGTTGCACGTAGATAAAAAATCAGAGCGTCCTGTTTCTTTTTCTATGACATAGAGGGCACCTCAGTCCTTCATGCTTTTTGTAAAAAGTCAGCTGTCTATCAAATTTAGTCTTCAATTGAGTGGTTTTTCGAAATGAGTGCTGTTTACGCCTCTCGCTTTGAGGCCATTTTTCTATGTTTGCATGAAAAAGGACCCAAATTAACGCAAACTGCTGCTGCAAAATATATGGGAAAGTCGAAGCAATTCGTTAGCAAATGGATGAATCGCTTAAAAAGGTCGGTAACGTTCATGATTTTCCTAATCGCGTAAGTGCAAGCAAAGTCTCAAAAAAAGACGAAAAAAAGATTCTCGACTTTACGTGGAGCTGCTGTGAAATTGAAAGCAAAAGTTGTTGACATGTCTTACGGAACGATTCGCAGGCACTTGCTTGCCAATAAACTGAAATATCGCAGTACTTTGGAAAAACCAATGTTGAGTGCAAAACACGTTGAAACATGAGTGGAATGGCAAAACGGAGTTGTCACATTAGATTGGCCATCTCAGTCACCGGATGCAAATCCCATAGAAAATGTGTGGGCTCTGATGAAAATGCAGCTTCGCAGACGCAAGCTATGTAATTTAGATCAACTTTCTCGACAAATTCGGAAAATTTGAAGATATTTTCCCGTAGAATATGCAGAAAAACTAGTGGAAAATATGCCCCGACGGTGCCAGGCCATAATTGACAATGCAGGTGATTGGATTTGCTACTGAGGTATTTGCATTGAGTATTCATGACCAAATTACCAATAAATTTGCGAATTTTCGAAAAAACAATTGGTGTTATTATTTAACAGTGACCACGCTCTTATATAACAGACTGTATAAATGATTTTTATTATTATTTATTAGTGCCCAAACAAGTTTTATTTATTAATTTTCCCTCAGTTCTACATTTCCTTTTTTTATGCTTTTAGTTTATTTTAATTCAGTTATTTATATTTTGAAACCTACTACTTTTTAATTTTTACTGAATTTTTTATATTTAAAAACCATGGAAAGAATTATAATTTTTTATTGTCCTAAAAAATGTTTTAACTCAATTTCAATAATTTTTATTATTAATTAGATTTGTGAATATATATTTTTAATGTTTTTTCTTACCATTTTTAATCTTATTATTATTATCATTTATATATACGGTTGTGGTACGTTCCTACCATTCAGAATTCAGAGAGAACGTACGTTCAATACTCCGTGCATGAAATGAAATGAAGGAAACGTTTTTTCTATTAGCGGTCGCCCCTCTGAAGGCAATAGCAAACCTTTCCTGCTATGAAAAAGCTCATCATAGAAAATATCTGCCGTTTGGAGTCGGCATTATCATTTCCTTAAAGTATATATATTTCCTCTTTTTGCATCCTGTTATTTATATAAAACTTTTTAAATTTGATTGTTGCCTTAAACAATTTTTTAAAACTTTTTTTTTTGGTGTTTTGATTTTTGTTTTTTGTTATTTCAAATCATATTTGCATATTTTGTATATATATTTTTTTAATTTTAATTTAATTTATTTTTTTTTATTAATTTTTTTTATTATATTCCTTATATTTTTTATTATAGGTATATTATTGCATTATTTAATTAGTGTTTTTTATTCGATTCCTTAAACTTTTTTGTTACCTCAATAATTTTTTTAACCATTTTAAATGTGTTCTGCTTTTTTTTATTTCAATTTATTTTTATTTTTTACTTTTTTTTTATTTCTTTAATTGTTAATTTTTTGTTCCATTCTTTCATCGTTTGTGTCTGGTGTTTTCCTTTTTTTTCAATAATCTAATTTTAATTAGACTTTGTATATTTTATTAATTTTTTTTAAATTAATTAATTTATTTTTTTTAATTTCTTTAATTGTCAATTTTTTGTTCTTCATTCTATTTTTTAGTTGTTTGTTTTTGGTGTTTTCATTTGTTTTTTTTTTTCAATAATCTAATTTTAATTAGATTTTGTATATTTTATTAAATTTTTAATTTAATTTAATTTTCTTAAGGGGTTATATCCTTGTGTTGGACAAAAAATTGAAAAATTTGTTTATGGCATATTCTAAAAGCACATCATCTTAAAAATATAAATTCAAAAAATCATAAAGATCGGAGCACTAGAACGAAAGTTACAGACCGTGGAAGCGCGCGACCTTTCTTGGAACGAGAAGTGGACGCAAAACTTTAGACGCGATTATCTCGAAGTCGTGTTTTTTTGAAAATTACCGTCGCGGTGATCATTATTTATCAAAAACTATTTGACCGATTTGCATAAACATTTTTTTTAAATTTTTCGAAGTTACAACCTCGTGAATCTGAACGGTTCACTTTTTATAAATATTTGCATAGTTCGCTGGATTTCATTTGTTTTTTCAATTTTTCAACCCCTCAAAACCCGTTTTTTTGGTGCAAAGCGGTTTTCATATCGAGAAAATTTAGTTTTCGGTAAATAAACTGTTCAGATTCACTAAAAAACATTTTTCTACAATAATCATTTAATTTTTTTGATTTCACTTGAGCTGCTCATGCGCTACCGTGATCACCCCAAGCCTCTTCTAAAAAACGGCTTTTCGGGGGAGCGGCGATATCAACAATAAATAATAACATTTTTAAAAATGAAAACACCAAAATGTATTCTTCGAGAGTTACCCTTCAGTACGATATATGCCTCATTTAAATAAAAGTTCTAAAACATATTTAAAAAAAATTATGACAATCGTCCATTTTTTTGGGCTCACAAGTTATGTAACCCCTTAACTTTGTATAATTGTTGTTATTTGTGCCCTTTAAAACAGCCATAATTTTCATTTAATCATTTTTTCATCTTCTGATTTTTTTTTTTTTTTTTTCAATACTATGTTTGTATATTTTGCATTTTTTTTTTATTTTAAATTTAATTAAATTTTTTTTACTGTTAGATTTCGTGTATTTATAATCATCCCCATAAAGTAACATAAATATCTCTGATTCCATTTTTTTGTTAATTTGTTTTTTAATATAATTATTGAAATTTTTTCGTTACTTTAAAAACTTTTGAACCCTTGTTGTTTTTATTTCAATTTTTTTTCAATTTCATTTCTTATTCCATTTTTTAATTGCTTGTTTTTGATGTTTTGATTTTTTTTTTCAATATAATTTTAATTAGACTTATGTTTGTATATTTTATTAAACTTTTTTTTTATTTTTAATTCAATTTAATTTTTTTTTACTTCTTAGATTTTGTGTTATTATAATCATCCCCGTAAAGTAGCATAAATATTTTTGATTCCATTTTTTACCTATTTGGTTTCAAAATAATTATTCTAATTTTTTTGTTACTTAAAAATTTTTTGAACCCTTGTGTTGTTCTGATTTTGCTTTTATTTCAATTTTATTTGTTATTTCATTTTGTAATAGTTTGTTTTTGATGTTTTGATTTTTTTTCAATATTTTTAATAATTTTAAGAATTTTTTTTAATACAATTTATTTTTATTAATTTTTTTTTTATTTTTAATTTCATTTAACTTTTTTCACCTCTTAAGGTATATATTTCTTATGGTATTCTTTAATAATTTATTTTTGTTTTTCAATTTAATTACTTCAATTTTTTTATTAGCTTAATAATTTTTTAAATCGTTTGTTTGTCAAATGGTGTGTTTTGAAATCTTTGGTTGTTTTGGTTTATTTCAAGAAAATATATTGTACAATTTTGAATTAAATTTATCTATATTTTAAATTAACTATACGAACAATTTTATTAAAAATTTTTTTAAATTTTAATTTTGTCTTACTGTGAGAATTTCTTCAAAATATATATTTCTCACACCATTCTCTAATTATAATAATTTTTTTTTTGTCAATTTAATATTTTAATTTTTTTCTGACCTTAATAATTTTTTAACCTTTTTTAACCTTTTTTAACCTTTTTTTGGTGCTTTGATGTTTTTGTATTTGAATAATTTATTTTTAATCAGATTTATTTTTGTATACTTAATTAAATTTTTATTATTATTATTTTTTTTTAACCTTATCATTTCATTAAAGTAGAAGTTTTGTCTTTGTATTTTTATCAACTTTGTTATTTCGCTTACGTTTTACACCGTTTACGTTCCAACAGGAACCCATTCGTGAAAAAGGAAGAATCACGCCAAAATTATGCTAATTTCTCTTTCTATTTTTAGTTATGTTTTATTATTTTTTTAAAGAAGAGGAGCCTTGCCAAACACCTAACAAAAGTGTACGAGCTAATAATTTATTTTTTTTTTTTTTTTTTGTATTTTTTTTTTTTGGGACTTTTAAAGTCAGAAAAGGGTTTTCATCTTTGAACGCCTGCCAGATCGTAGCTCACATGATAACAACATTCATACTGAACAAGCATCTTTTTGCCTTTTTGATATCAGACAGTGACACACTCTTTCTTGGAAGCCCATTTTTTGAAGGCTAGCATTTGTTTGAACGAACCTCGAATGGCCAAAAAAAAATGTATTTTGTAGCAATGGATCAAAAACTTCAATACTGGAAAAAAAATAAAATATATTTTTTCGTTTGCGTTTGACACGTTCTTAAAGAAATACTCAAAAAACACCATTTCAAATGAGGCGAGAGCCTTAGTAGAATAAAATGAAAAAAAAAATTGTGTTACAATTTTTTACAGAATTTTCTTATCTTTCAGTTTCAATGCTTAAAAGGTGCTAGATTAAAATGGATTAAAGTACGTGAACTCCGGTCTCATTCACTTCTATCTCTATAATATTTTCCGCAGAGTGGCAATTAATTAAAAACTTAGTATTTGAAAGCATAGAAATTTTATGTCAGCGCACAAACATCGCAGACCTTGGTTAACAAAACAGTTTCCAAAACAGTTTCCAACAACAAGTTCCACTCAAAATGACTTCAAAAACCGCTACCCGAATGTATGAAATTTTACTTCGCCTTTTAAATTTGTATCCCTTTGCTAACCCCCCGACCTATTAATTACCTACACCCATACACGAAAATGAATGTACGTAGAGATATGTAAATCACTCTAATTATCCTTTCGTATCCTTGCACTTCGCTGAGTTACACCTACCGTCACGCCAGCGTGGCACCGTTACAAACAGCCGATTGCCCCAATGCTCCACGCCCACAGGCAATGCATTTTGTGGCACATAATCGCCGCTGGCGAGCGCTTGCTGCTTCAAATTGGCATTCGGAAAAGCGAAATCCAATTGTGTCCAGCTGTAACGTTCCTGCAATTTGTATGTGGCGCGCGCATGCGCCACAAGGCACAACAACACGGCTAGACAAAAAATTGGTGAACGCAAATTCGCATTCATTTTGCTTTTAATCATTTTTTAATATTCCCGTATTTGCACTTTAAAAAGGATATTTTCATCAACTTTTATTTGAAAATTAAAAATTTATTTTTTTGTAAAAAATTTTAATTTCCAACACAACGCGCACTTCCGTTTTCTTGCAAGCGACGCGTTACTCGATATACTCAATGCACCAACGTTGGCGGCGCTAACACGCGACTGTTGTCCAATTGGCGAAATGTTACGATTTTTATAAACTTTAACAAAACAAGCAACACAGCAGGCCACCAACGGTGGCCACCTGTTTGCGGGCCGGCTAGTCTGTCTGTCTGCCTGTCTGTTAGCCATCACACGCTTGATGACCGCAAAAGACATAGACGCAGCGCCGACGACAAGCCTCTCTCTGTGCGCTGATACGCGCATAAACCGTTTTTTGATTTTTCATTTTTGTTGTTTTTGCTGACATTCGCTGTTGCTCGTATGGGTACACCGAACGCTACGTCACACTTTGGCTGGTGTTTCTTTTTTGCTGCTGCTGCTGCTGGTGTTTTTTACAGTTGACGACAATGCAACTGATTCCATTAGCAACAAATTCGTATCAAACTATAATTGACAATGTATTTGGTTTCTGCCAAATTTATGACAACCATTAAAGCGTGATTTTGAATAGCAGCCTGCATAAGCGATCAGAATGGTTTTTATGTGCATTAATACCACCGCGCAGACGGTCGTTAATCGGCGGCTAGCAGGCACAGAGACAGCGCGGCTGGTTATTTGTACGTGCCACTCATTGCGTGTGGTGGCGCAAATTCTGAACACTTTTTTGGCGTTATGGCCATGTAGGACTACGCAGATGCACACATACACACATACAGATGCATATGCAACAAAATGTAGCCATAAGCTTCTTGCTTCTGTGCTCCAATTCCGCTTGCGCAAGGCTCAAATTTACAGATTTTCTTCGATTTGCAGTAATAAGCAGTAGTTATGAGCAATGAGGAAAATCTCGACGTGATGTGTTAAGTAGGTGTAAATAAATACTCATACACACACGTTTGCACTAATGCCAATATATCAGAGAAGGCATATTTGGAAATCCTCTTAAGATTCAAAAAAAAAAAACACAAAACGCAGCACAGTGCGACAAATTTCCACTTTTTTTAACACCCATGAGAAAAAGTATAAGTGCACAATATTATAGCTGAATTATAATGAAATAGAGTGAATTTACATTTTTCAATTCCCACCAGAGTAGCAGCATTTAAGTTCTCGAAAGACCTCAAAGTTTTACCTGGCACGCAAAATTCAAAAAATTATTATAAATTTATAAAAGTATTGGGTTCGGGAATAAGTTCATAGAGTTTTTTGTATTTTCTTTTATTTTACAACGATTTGTTTGCTGTTTGGCAAAGGGTAAGCATTCATCCGATGAAACTCTTTCTGCTCTATAAAACTATGTTAAATGTATTTTTGAGTTATTTAATTTTTGATAAGTTTTGAGACTTAGAAATGGAATACTATCGAAGCAAAAATCAACATTTTCGACATCTACTCTTCTTTGCTTTTCATCGAGATCAAAAAGCTGCCGAAGCAGAACGGGACATTTGCGATGTCTATAGAAAAGATGCCATAGAAGAGTCTACAGCATGGAAATGGGTTGCAAAGTTCAAAAGTGGCGAATAGAGACTTTGTCTTCGATGACACGTCCCGTAGCGGAAGGTATTCTTCTGAAGAACGTTTGAAATCACTTTTGAAGGAGATGGACCGCTGAGTCCGTCGGGAATTGACGAAAAAATGAGCTGTGATTATAAAACGATTCTCAATTACCTTCATCATCACCACCAAATGGGATTTACCGAAAAATTGGGACCCTGGGTGCCTCACGATCTCAACGAAAAAACCAAAGAAACTCGCCCTCAAATTGCTTCTCATCATCTCACCCGCCATCGAGCAACACACGGGCATAAACAACGCTTGTTGTACCGAATCGTCACGGTAGATGAGAAATGATGCCAATACATCAGTGTGAAGCAAAGAAAGGAGTGGGTAGCTCCAGGAGATACACCGAAGCTGAGAGTCTAGCTGGATCTTCATTCAAAGAAGATCATATATGTTTGGTGTGACTGGGAGCTCAGGCACACTGGGAAATGCTCGGAAAGAATGTCACAATCAACAAGGAGCTCCTCATTGCCCAGCTACACCGCATGGGTATTAATCGAGGAAAAAGTACGGAAAATTTAAAATTATTTTTTATTTACCATCATGCACAGAACAACCATCCTTAAACTGCTCCTTTAAACTCCCGCACTGATTTAGCGTCTTCCAAGCTGAGATCTACGCTAGATAAAGCAGCAAAACCTCCGGCAAAACTACCATTTTTGTTGATAGTAAAGCAGCGATCAAGGCACTGGCCTCAACGGGCATCAATTAAAAACGCCGGAGATTGAATTCAGAATGCAAGAGGTCGCTCTCACTCATCCAACAAGAGAACACCACACTTTGTTGAGTCATCGGCCACTCTGAAGTGAAGAGGAATGAAAGAGTGGATGAGTGTGCAAGGAAAAGTTCTGAGCTTGACCTTCAGCAAGTGGACATGAACATTCCTCTAAACGAACTGTACACTGCGATTGACTTGCGGAAACCAATTAAACCAAACTCACTGTAGGGTCTCCAAGCCACTCTGGCCAAAACTGAATCTTAAAAGGACAAAATGTCTGCTAAGAAGTCGTGCCAAATATCTGGGCGACTATTTCTTTGAAAACCTGGGAAATTTGTGAAATTTCAGGACTAATTACCTTGTTAAAAAGATGCAAAGGGTTTAAGCAACTTAGTTAGGCGAAGGAAAACAAATGCACAATAGGCCATAGGGCCACCGAGTGTTTTGTGTTAGACAAGCAACCTGGCTAACCTAGCACAACCTACCCTACCAGAAGATGATTTTTTAGCAAAATTGTTCTTACTGGATTTTCGTTATTTTTATAGGGTTGCCAAACGAGATCGAATTATTTTTTGCAATTTATAGATATAATTTATAGATCGAACTGTGGCAGTTGTCAGAACAAAATACTGCGAAAAAATTAAAGCCAAGTTAAACGATCCTATGTATTCATAGAAATAAAAAGAATGTATCAGTTTTGCCTAGAAATAGCGAAAAATGTACCTTTGATAATTTTTCTCAACTTGCAGTTAACTTTTTTTGGCTGCTAAAAAAATAGAGCTAAATAAAAAATTGTCAACTACTTTTTTGCGATTGTTTCTACATTAAGTAGCTCGTGTAAGTAATGACGATCATTTTGAACCCAGAATCATTAAAATCGGTTAATTTTTGACTAAGTTATGAGCATTTAAAAAAAAAAAAATTCTTATATAATGAAAAAAAAATCGATTTTGAGCCGAAAAACAAAATTGCCGATAACTCTTGAAAAAAAAATTTTTCGAGCGATCAAAAAAATACGTGTCTCATTATTTTGACTAGAGAGCAACATATTTGAGTTACATCGAAATCGAAGAACATGACCCGAATAGCCCGGTTGAATTGAAATGGAAAGCATCTGGTGCAAAAAGTTCCATGCAGGATGAATTTCATGAAAGCCGTGCAAAAACGATTGTTATGCCAAAAACAATCGATGCTGTGCGTTGATAATACAAAATAGTCATGTGACATATCGCGATGTAGAGGCATCCTTGGGCATTAGTGCGACTAGCATACATTCAGTAGCAGTGCAAACTTCTTAAAGAATCTAATCTAATACATTCAGTATTGCAATTTGCTCGTCAAGAAGATTTATTACAATTGGATACCGCATAATTTGCTAAGTGTCTTGCCCAAAAATAGACTCGTGTCGATTGGCGTAAAGAAATAATGAAGAAGTTCAGCCGCGGTGGTTTAAGATACCTCTATGACACCGCAATAGGTGACAAAGCTTGGTCTGTTCCACGAAACCGGAATTACCTGGATTTATATCCGGCCAACGGCTGTCACTTTAGCATCATTCCCCATGTATATGTATGGGGAATGTTTATGCCACACTAACCATAAACACAACAGCAACCGATAAGATAAGTGTTCCCAGACGAGTTTAATCCAACAAAATTGTTCGCGGAAGGAGCACTTCAAAGCAAATGTTCGCCTTTAAGATTAAGATTCTTTAAATGGAGCCTGGAGAGAACTATTTTTTCTTAAAAGCTTCATATGAAATTTGAAAAGTTTTAAATGTTTCTAGCTAGCGAAGATTTTAGTCTAGGTCACGCAAAAAGTGTTTAACTTCATCAAAAAAAATCTTAATAAGAAAAATTTGTAGTATATTTCTATCTTACGAAGTTACGCAAAAGGTTAGATTTTTCTGTATATACATATATTATATTTCTTGTCAGTCTAAAGAGAGATGCCGGGTAATGAGATGTAATGAGGCTGGTACAAAAGAAACCCTGGAGCATCTGCTATGCTGCTGTCCGCCTCTCTCGAAAACTAGATTGTGCTACCTGGGTGATCTCAGTTTTGAAAGACTAGAATCTATCCCTGAACTGGAGCTGGAGCTTGAGCAACTCCTAAAATTCGCGAATAGTGTGTATCGCTGTGGACCAAAATGATGTCTAGAGTATAATCCAACCTAACCTCTCTGCCTTGCAGACACAAGCAATATTTTGCTAAAATTATTCTTGCATTTGTATAGATTTTTAATATAATAACTTTTCGAGTCCTGCCGAAAACTTAAAAGGTTCGTTTAAAATAATTTAAAGTGGATAATTTTAAAGAAGATTTTTTTTTAATTAACTTAAAGTTTTTTCATTTGAAGCCAATATTCCCGTATCAGTTATTTTTAGAGATTTATAATAATTTCGTGTCCGGAAGAAAGATTTTTAAGAATCCTCTTCGAATATTTCAAAGTGGATAATTTGAAATGAAAAACTTTTTTTTATTGAAAATTTATTGAAAAAAAAATTGTAAATAGTATAAAAAAATATGGAATAATTTTTCGAGGAAAAAAGATTTTAAAGTATCCTTTCCAAAAATTTTAAAGTGAATAGTTTTAAATGACAAACTTTATTTATTCATCAAAAAAAATGTTTGTTAATATTTATTGAAAAAAAATGTGTTAACATTTTTCTAGTTCTTGAGAAAGGTTATAAAGTATCCTTTTGGAATATTTTAAAGTGGATAATTTTTAATAAGAATTTTTTTATTCATCATTTTACTCAACATTTTTCTTCCATTTGAAATGGATTTTCAATAATTTTGCGTATACTTTGTTATAACTGAAGCTTTGAACTACTTTCAAAAATGAAATTCCAACGAATTGGCGAAAAACTAAATAAGCCAACTTGCCGCAACTAAACCCCTATATCGAATGCAGGTATTGCAAATTTTCTCATGCGCAAGATGCACTGTTGCACGATGCATTATAATGGAAACTCCCTAGGTAGATACATTTCTGTTTGCTGTTGATTGATTTGATATATTTTCACAAAAAAACTGGTTATCGATTCCCTGTAGTGTCACATATGTGACGCTACAAGCCTCTTGCTACATTGCCTTCGTCGTGTTGCAACTTGTCTTAATAGTTTGTTTTTGCGGCATCCCGCTGCTGCGGAATTGATACAAACTCATTTTTCTTGCCACTGACTTTTTCCGCTAGCCGGTGACAGCATAATTTTATGAAATTAATAATAATTATTAGAAGGTATTTCGACGAACTGGTTCCTCAATTTTGAACACCAAGCAGAGCACAATTGATTGGAATGCAATTTTTCCAGCAATGGAGTTATAATCAAAGTTTTGAAAAGCTCAATTAATGCACAACTTTATCATTTGTAACATTTTCATACAGCGGCACTAGACCAGATACTTGACCTTCACCCTATAGATTTAGTAACAAAAAGTTCTGCAAATAAGTGCCAACTTAGGCTATTGACAAAAGCACAGCATTCAAAATATGGCCACAGCCGGATATGCAATTGTTTAACGCTAACTTGGACTACGTTATTCCTCAAGCTAATTTCAAGAAGGAAGCAAAGCTAGTATTAGAAAAGGACGGGTGGCGGAAGCGACAACTTTCAACGCGCCACAACTTTAACATATACACAGATGGTTCCAAATTAGAAGAGAGTCGTGGAGCCGCAGTATTCGGTTCGGAATTAGACTATGAACAGTCATACAAATTATCCAAGTTGGGATATACGCAGGAACGAAAGCAGCAGATTTAGCCATAGAAAGCACTCCTCCGAACTCTCAAATAAACTTTTACATTGGGGGACAAGCAGCTATAATGACAAACTCACAATGCGTACGACAATGCCGGAACAGGATAGATGAGCTAAGAACAGAGAAACAAGCCACCATTTACTGGCTTCCAGGACACAAGGAAATTGAAGACAACGAGAAAGTGGATATATACTAGCACAAAGCAGGAGCAAATCTTCCTGTAGCTAGCACGGCCGGTATACAACCACCTCTCCGCAAACAACGACTGGATATGGATGCAGAAATGGCTCAAGAAGGGAAAGAACCAGCTCATGCAGGATCGCGAAAATCATGCTACGCCGGCAAAATGTCAAGTCTACAAAGTAAAAAGTATATTTCATCTCTTCTCAGGAAAGAGTGTAAACCTGTAGTGGGGATACCGACGATATACTGTCGCACTCCATCGTACGCGACTAAACTGAAGCTATTGAAGAACGATACAACGCGAAGTCAACGTGAGAGGAACTCCGGAACACCTACCTGGAGCAATGCCCTGTACTTATCGAAAGAATAAACTGCTAAGGTTCTGCATCATTTCAACCTTAGAAAGCGCAGCAGATCACAAAATTAACAGCCTACTTAAATTATCTAAACTGCGTATTAAAAACACAATACAAAGTTCTTAAACTCTCCTTACAGAACACTTGGTATCACTATGGATCGATTTCTGGTCTATGTGCAATCTATAGGATCAACCAAGTCCAGCCTTACTTAACACTTTTATCAAAGTTTTGGTAATCTTCCGCAGAATCTAACTCTTAAACACTCCAAGTTTCGTCCCACCTCTCCGTAGGCGGAGTTCGATGAGACATATTTCAAAATATACTTTTTCATCGAACCATAAGACCTTAGTACCCAATATTAAACTTACGTTCTCTCTATTGGCGTTTAAGGTAATCGTATAAACATTTCCAACCGATGTCAGTCCTTGAAGTAGGAACACAGGAAGACTCACTTCGCGATGGAAATACCAAGTAAAGTAGGTCATAGCACCAGTTGCCACGACGAAGAAAGGACTGGCGTTGTTTTTGAACTGAGCCAAATTCCCTTAAGCAGAATCAAGAAGAAGAATAACCAGAACCAGATCAGCAGTGTATCGGAAATTTATTCGAGGGAGGAAAGGGACAGACCTGAATTCATTTTGACATCGATTATCACTTAGAGGTAAACCTTTTTTGGCTTCAGGTAGGTCGGTTAGATGGCAAGAGTAAGTCGAGTACACTGCAAGTAGTGCACTTTAGTGCTGTTTTGATACCCTAATGTAGAATATTACATGCGAAAAATGTCACAACTTAAAGGAAGAAAAACTACTAACGAAAATGCCCAAAGGGCTGTCTAATGCTTTTGATATAGTGAAGGAGAGAAATGAGGTCTAGGGAGGAGAACTACCTCAAGATATCCCCGCAAGGCACACTAAGGAACCTAAAGCATCTAGCCGCCAGACATGGACATTTGCAAAGAAAGCGTTCAACAGTCTCTTTCTACATCGGATCCTCCTCTGCACTGGAGATTGTACGGAAGGTGAAGCTTGAGTTCCAATCACCCAGTGGCCGGTGACCACCGCTATAAGTTTGGAAATTGAATGGCAGGAATCCGTGCCTCTTTAAACGTCCTGTTCTGTCGTATGGAGGCCAAAGTGTTTTTGAGGTAGCACAGGATAAGATAGAACTCCACCGGTCTTGAGCCTTTTTAAGAAAGTAATTGTGCAGTTTTCCTTTAACAACGGTAAAGGGAACACCGATGTCTGAGATGGGGTCAACTAAAGCCTCTTCTATCGACCCCTTCCTGGCAAGCTCATCGACCATTTTATTTCCCTCCATGTTTCTGTGCTCTGGAACCCTGATAAGAGAAATGTTTCCTGCACATTCGAGAGGTTTGCTCTCCTTCTTACAGGAGTTGACTAGAAGAGAGCTGCAAATGGCGACGAGAGGGTCTTGAGCGCAACTTGACCATGGGAAAATATATTTATGCGATCACTAATCATTTCGCATGCCTACAGCATAACTAAGACGTCTGCTTTAAAACCCTACAAGTTTTCGGCAGTTTAAGGGAGACTCAAATGTTTGCTGAACTCCAGATTCTATATTGGATCCTTAGTGAAAACAAAGTGTATATGTCCGTCCAAACTCTCGCCCCCTATGATCAAGATGAATTGCTTCAATGGTGCCCTAATTGAAACTTCTTTTAAATATATCTGCCCTCGATCTTGAAATGCAGCACATAGTCGAATGCCTTCTCTACGTCGCAATCTCCAAAGCACATTCATTAATGCTCTTAATGAGACATCTTCCCGTACAGCAATCTCCTTAAAGCGCTACTACCCGACAGGAAGTCGAAAATACCAAATTTTCAAAAATATATTCTCCGTGTTTATTAAATATTATTATTGCAGCCTTTGAAAGTGAAAGAAATACCATTTTTCGAAGATAATTGTTTACTTTTTTATAGAGGGCGTGAAAGCACATTCTCGAAAAACCTTCGTCACAGTTCATCATAGTATCAAAGAGTCTAAAATACAAAATTTAAAAAACCGTTGGCGAAAAATACTTTAAAAATACAAAAAGTTCGCAAAAGCAAAATAAAAAAAATAAAATCACCTTTTTGCTGCCTAGACAGAAAAGTCTATTTTTCTACTTTTTAACCCAAGTGCCGTGAATTGAACCTGATGATAATGAATCAAACGCTTCCAGGTTTATTAAAGTCACTCTGATTAATCCGAAGATTAACTGGACGTGGTGCATTCCTTCCCTCATCATACACTTTTTGACAAAATTTTACATTTTATTACTAAGTTGCAACGACCTCGGATTCTATGCCATACAGGTTTGGCGGTCGGCGGGCAACAGCCCTTGATCATCTTAATTTGATATGGAAATAAATTCGCTTCAGGAATCGCCGGGAAATGGCAAATTACGTTGCGCGTTTTCGCATCGATGTTGATGATTTCTCTCGATACTGCCCCTCACAGTCTGTAGGATAGGATATAGATGTGTGTCACGAGATCGACTTATTCGAGGCCTTGTGATTTGACTCTCTTACCGCGGGTTAATCCACTCTTTCCAAATCGAGTCCAAACTGTTTGTACAACAGTCACTACATTGCTTGGATTTGAGCTCCGAAATCCATGGGAACTTAAAGCCACTAACGCATTATTCTAAAAAAAACATTGAACAATTTCCAGTAGTGTATTTTTTTCTACTCTGAAGCCATCGAGATTTCGTAACGAACAAATTCTAAATATAAAAAAAAACTATATTAACCGCCAATTTGTTTCTATCATTTCTTTTGGTTTCAGTAACAGGTGGTTTTCAAACACAAAAGGTTGTTGGCTCAGAGGTTCTATCCTTTTAGCGGGTCTGTCGCCTTTGATAAAGCTTTGAAGAAAAATCGATTTGATGTGCATGGATTGGACACACCCTTAGCAAACTAGGCCAAGAAATACCAGCGATGGCCTTGGAGTAGAACCCACAAGGTTATGGACGCAGAGGTAGACCAAAAGATTCCTGGCGACTCAGCCTGCATGACAAAATAACTCGCAACGATCTTACCTGAACTCAATTAAGGCAAATTATTAAGTGTAAATCATTAACTTTGGCTCCATGCGCCACATAATCGCACTTAAGCAAACTATAACAATCACCAAATAAACAAGTTTTAGCGTCCTGAAACGGAGTAATACCTTTTTGTGCCACCTTATGCTCTACCATATTTGACACTCATTTTTTCAAGGCATTGGATTTTGTAGATTATTATCACGTAATTAAATCGCCAACATTCCAATCTCGCAATTAGTTATGAATCACGTTGACATATCGAAAATTCATTGAATGGCTGATGGCTAAGAAATCGTGTTACGTATTTTATTGCCACTTATTGACTTTCTAAAATCAAACACACAAAGCGGATATCGATTATGTGTTAATAAGGCGAAAAATATAGAATGAGCTGCGACAAACGAAATGACAAGAGAATGGAACAACTCGTGTCAAACTAATTGAATGAAAAATCCTTTTAATTCAATGAGATAATATCTTGTTTGATTGGGTTTTACCAAAATATCAGAATGGACTCGCCACTTTCTGTATCTACTTAATACGATTGATCTGTGTCCACTATGCGTATTTAAATGGTCACTATTAATTGCTTACTTTTATATTTTACTACCGGATGTTCGAGGCTTCGATTGCGTGTAACATAAAATATGGATGAAGTAAATAGAAATCCATTAGTTTTACATGGCCTTAAAGATTTTATTTGAAAGGTGCGTAGATGTTCACAACCTTTAGATCAGGTGGAATTTTCAACAGCTGATAACCACTTGGTGCGAACTCCGGACTATAGAGTGATTACTTAAGCAACTCTCAACGACACTTTCGTAGCTTCTGGCG
>JAYXIM010003611.1:0-11238 GCA_037575425.1 Anastrepha fraterculus
TCGTGCTAGTCTACGTGAGATCAGTGAAGAATTAAATTTAACTTATTACAATGGGCGGGAAAAGAAAGCTGAAGGGAAGGCGTTTCGACTCCATCGAGGCGATCCAAAAAACTGTGACAGCCGAATTGAACGCGATTCCGGCGGATGAGTTTAAAAAATGTTTCCTGCAGTGGAAGGTCCGCTACCAGCGGTGTATTGACGCTCAAGGGTCCTATTTTGAAGAATATTAGTTGTATAAGCCAAAAGGTTTACTAAAACTACTTAACAAAAATTAAGGCTCATTACTTTTCAATCAAACCCTGTACGTCTTTGCAGTCTTTATATCCGTCCCAAGAGTTGTAAGTCCTCGATTTATTAAATTTGTATCCGCATCTCTTTCTCAGCTTTGCATATCAGCGAACTACTAGAGGTTCGGTTTATTCTTCTGCCTCCACAGCTACTTTAGTAGCTCGTTGAAATGCTGAACTCAGTTCAACCACAGCTTGAGTGGAGCTGTAGCTGTGGTTAGTTTCGTATGTCGCATCAGAGCGATTACTAGCTAATATTACTTTGAACATTCCCTAGCTTGTGCGTCTGCGGGTTTCAGCCGGCTGGTATAGCTTTTTTGGCGTTGCTTACTGTACTATGATCTGAAAAATAGTTGTCTTCGGACACTCTCAAGTCTTTAAAGATTTTTCGTTGACACTACCGGACGAGATGATGTGCATTAGCATCTACTCCCAGTACTGATTGAATATTACATCTCGAGGCTTCTTGTATCGCACCTCTTGTAACTAGTGATGTTGATGGCTCCTCCGAATCGTGTGCCATATAAGTATGAGGTAAACCATATCATTCTACAGCACTCCACTGCTGTGATGATAGTAAGCGAGTCGGTAAATTGTATACAAAAATACACAATAATATTTTAGGCTAGTAGTATTCCCCGCCATGTCCTCTAAGAGCAACCATTTTAAAGTGTTCGTTTACCATACTGGAATCGGATGCCACTTCGTCGTCTTGAGGGCTTTTCATTCACAACTGGAGTACGCTTGCTGGCTATATCCTGCCTATAAACTTAGAGTGTGAATGCTTAGAAGCCAATTTTGGTCTTCCAATTCTGGCTACCGAGCGGGGGCAGTGATTTCTTATTGGCCGGCTGGGGATGTTTTCTTGGAGGACCAGAGTAAATTAGTCCATGGACCTACTTTACTAATTTGACATGGGACTGAAGCCACCCCGCATCCAAGCAATTGGATGCCCTGTCCAAGATTTTATTTCAGGATAAATTTTCTAAAGACTTCTGCTCATTAGGTCTCTTTTTGTGAGCCGGATCGCACCATCATGAGAACTGCAGTCAATCTCCGCCGCAATCTAATATTATTTTGTTATTTCCGCAAAAGACTTTTTTTGCTACAATATTGACCGTCCGGGTTGCGGACAGCTTTAAACTTTTAACTACAGCCGACGCCCCTTCACTCGCCCCGCCCCCACGATTCGCGTCCGCGGAGTCTATTTCGGTCTTCGATGATGAAAGCTTTAGCCCGCACTATGGAGTTTGACTGTTCCTCTGTCAAATCCTATTCTCTAATATCATTCAATCTCTTCAGGACTCTGAAGGCTAGTCATTTGCTATGATAGAACCTCTCTAGAGCACTTGTATACTTATATATACCCCGGGACAGTGATAGTGTCAGAAAGTCTAGCATCAAAATTACTATTAGCTGAACCATGTGGTTCGATTCCGTCACGAGATACTGACAAAGGAGTCATGATCGACACGAGATTGAGCTTTAGGCAATATCTAGCAGCAGTCAATAACAAAGCAGCGGCTGTAATGGACGCTCTCACAAAAATTCTACCCAATATAAGTGGGAAAGAAGGCGATTACTTGCAACAGTCGTGGACTCAATCGTGCTCTACGCGGCGCCGGCATGAGCAGAAGCCAAGAATATTCCCATGGTGGTGCGCACACACAGCCGGAGCGGATTACGGGCATCGTGCGCATATAGAATGGTATCAGACTATGCAATATACATATGTGCTGTAGCCGAAAAATTGCCTGTTGATATGCACGCAAGAGAGCTTCTTCGTCTCTATAGCGAACAAGTAGCAAGTCGACAGAGAAGGATTAGCGTACGAGTGGCAAAGATGATGGGAAGAGTCACCTAAAGGGCGATGGATGTCCAAGCTAATATCCCATCTCGAAGAG
Organism: Anastrepha fraterculus; assembly: GCA_037575425.1. Taxonomy (NCBI): domain Eukaryota; kingdom Metazoa; phylum Arthropoda; class Insecta; order Diptera; family Tephritidae; genus Anastrepha; species Anastrepha fraterculus. The sequence continues at coordinate 2,192 of JAYXIM010003611.1, forward strand.
TGGGTGAAAAGACAGCATGGCGATTACTGATTATTACCTTACGCAGATATTCACCGGTCACGACTGTTTTATGAAATATCTCCTCCGCTTTCAGCTGGCAGATAGCCCATTTTGCCAAAATGCCCTAATACAATCAAAAGCGCGGAAGACATGACTTTTCATTGTGATCGCTTGGCACGAGAACGTTCAATATTGCAAAGAGATTTGGGACACTCACCTATTCCCATCAACCTCATACGGGGCATGTGCTTATCCAGTTCTAAATGGGAGGCAGTTCGAGCGTGTGCTGGAAAAATAATGCTACGACTTCAATTCATTGAATGGGAGCGTGAGGTCCAGCAGCAGCAGCCACAGCTGCAAGTACGACATGGAGATGAACTGTTTCTGGAGAGGACAACGACAAACACAGACATTTGAGTGAATCTCTCACAATAACAACAGACAGAAGACAAGACGTTAGTTCGTAAATACTGCGCTATCGCAAATTTTCCGATGTTCCACTTCTACCAGAACCACCTGTGAAAACAGTGGAAGGAGTGGATACTATCGCTGGCCAAAAATCTCCATACATCCACAAAAGAGAAACCTAGACGCAGGTACCTGGTTGTGTCAATAGATTTGAACGCAGCTCCAACTTGATGAAATGATTGTTGATCTGGTGCCCAGTAAGGCGTCTCGCTGCCATTCTGAAGACGTGAGGCGGTCCCTGAAGAGACGGAACGGGTGCTAGGTCTTGGCTTAGGCACAGCTTTCACACAGCTCGCATTTATGACCTTCCCGAAGGTTTGGCTCTTAATTTTATTGTACTTTGGTTATTCGAGGCTAGGTTTTTTTATTTATTTTAATACATTTTCATTATTGTCCACGCTACTCGACGTGTCGACGGTGGCGGACTAGAATTTTGGCTGGTTGGCTGACTGCAAACCATTCAGTGGGCATGTTGTCGAATGACACCCTACGGACAGCCAGCCAATGCCCACTTGGGGGGGTTAAGCCACCAGACGAGCCTCATACCCACGCCAAGAAGACCAACATCATGAGGAAACAAATAAAGAAAATATAAAACAAATCACAAAAATAGTTGGCCAATAGCAATGCTGGCAAAAACAAGTTGATCTTTCCCTATTGCCACCACTGCAGAGATGGCGTTCAGTCGGTCGCGGATGTTCAATCGATGGCAAGCCACATTCACCCGGTATTTCTGCAAACAACTGAAATCGGCTAATATGGCAAAAAATTGTATAAAATCCATGCACCAATGAAGAGATACAGGATCAGAAATAGACAAAGGCAAAAACGAAAACGAAAAGAAAAAATAATAATACAGTAATTTTACTGGTTTATTTTGCTTTGGCCACGATTCGGTTTTTGATGCAATTAAGAAAAAAAAATTAAAAATATAAATAGAAAAAAATCAGAAAAAGAGAAAAAAATGCACTACCTAGTATTGGCAGCATTACTGGCTACAATTATAATTATGTATTTGTACAAACGCTGGCTTTTTTCATAATTTGCAAATGCCAACGCATAAGGCAAAAACAACAAGAAAAACAAAGAATTGAAAAAATTGCGCGTAGTAAAGTAGTGGCAATCAACAACTCCAAGCAATGACGGATTGTGTCAAGAGCAGCAAATATGTGCGCATGTATGTATGTATGTATGTATGTATGTATGTATGTGTGTATGTGTGTAGTTGCATAGAAGTAACTGTAATGCAATATGCTTGGTTACCAAGTGTTGCATTGAAAAGTGTGCATGTTGCATCAACGCCTTCCGATCGCTTAAATAGGCTAAAGACTATGAGACTTGGCGGCATTGCCAAGTGATTAGGCGCTTGTGTATATATATATATGTGCGTGTGTGTGTGTAATGGTGTTAGCAAATATGAACTGCACACTAATCACTAATTAATTGTGCACAATCCCATTTTCAGTCCTTAATACATATATATATATATATGTGTATGTGTGTGCACTTTTATATGCTTCAGCACTTTGGTTTCTTTGAGGAAATTTTTGCTACAGTTAAAGCTTTAAGTAATTAAGCCACTTGTATTGGAAAGCAAAAATTGCAATAAGAAACAACAACAATCTTATTTCATGGACTATAATTTGGCATTTCATTGTCGTGAGTGCGCAAATGAATGAATGCGTTTTGGATTTTTTTTATATATTTTTTTTTAATTTTTTTTTTATATATATTTTTTTTAATTTTTTTAACATTTTTTTTTAAATTTTTTTTTTAATTTTTTTAACATTTTTTTTTTTAATTTTTTCTTCATTTTGTATTATAGCAAAAAAATTGCCATAACTATAGGTAAATACATACACACATCTATACTTACTCAACGCACGCAAGTATAAAACTCATATCTACACCCAAAAAATTGCACATAAATTTTCGCCAACTCACTCCATTCCCTTTTCATGCCGTTTTCGTAGGCATAAAATCCATTAATTTTTTTACTCCACGTTTTTTCCCCTCTCTCTTCGTGCACTTAAATTTGTTCACTTGTGTTTGCGGTAAATGTCGATCACAATACTCTCATAATTTTCATATTAATCATTTTTTTACGAGCGGCTCGTTGATTAACCAAATAATAATGGCAAATATTTATTGAAGTTTTGTCATGAATTGAACTGTTTGGGTAAACTCTGGTAGTGGGCGGGTCGTGAGTGAACACTATTCCGCTTGTTAAGCAAATCAAGGCCTTTGAGGTAATGCTAACAATACATACATACATACATACAAAGTTATTAAAATCACTTACTTCCCACAGCGCTTATGTTTGCTGAATGTGGTTTTGCCAGACGTACGGGCTGTAACTCGTGTCTCAAGATCAAGCAGGAAGTTTGCAGGAAGCATTGAAAGCCTGCACTCCGGTAGTGCGGCACTTCAATCCGAACCAGCAGCTCAGAGTAATTTGAATTTCTTGCAACAGCCATCTTTTCCCGCACTTTCATTTGCTTCCTTTCCGTTTTCTAGTACTCAAATATGCTCCGAGAAATGGCTGACAAGCTCACGAGGAAAAGGCCATTCCTGCACTAAAAAAAAATAAAGAATTTCAAAGAAAATTATACTGAAAAAATGTTTCAAGGTATATAGAGTGGTCACACAATTTATTCGTACACTCACACCCACAGTTTATAAACAGATACACCGGATAGCTACCACGGTTCATACAAAAGAACAAAATTTTAATATATTCGTAAAACTATCATTTTTATTCAATATTTATTTATTTAAGTCTATGAATTACTACCTAACAGGCTATGATACAAAAGTTACTTAGACTAAACTGCAGATATACGTGTATTTAAAAACAGCTATAATATAGAATTCAAGAGATTTAAAAATTCCACTCTTGAAAGCGTAAAATCGAAAACAACATCATTATGAACGGAATTTAATTCCCGTAAAGCAAGAGTAATGGGAACATTACTGGCATACTTAGTTTTAAAGTGTCCCCCATAAAAAGGGTAGAAGTTCATAAGAGATCGTTGGAGAACATTAAATTGAATCCTTTTCAACAAATATAGACAATCAATTACTCCAGTAATAATATTATGAGTAAAAGGCAGACACAGTATAGACCTACGAATTTCTAAGGACTTGAGACCTATAAGCATGAGACGAGCAGAATATGACGGCATGGGATCAATAAAATTCAGAGACCGAAGGGCATATTTGAGAAAAAATTTTTTTACACGTTCGATTCTTTTGATAGCCTGCTGACTACAAGGTCTCCAAATAAACACAGCATATTCTAAATGAGATCTAACAAAAGATATATAGAGTAACTTAAAGTACTGATGTGTAGAGATCAGAGAACTTAGTGGCGTTCCGTCTGACGAAGCCCAACATCGAAAAAGATTTTGAAGTAATATAATTTATATGGTTATTAAAATAGAATTTGTTATCAAAGATAACGCCAGGGTCCTTAAACTCTAATACACTGAGAACACCAGAGGTGGCAGCAAAGGTGGTAGATGAAATACCATCAATTGTTACAACGCAACGTCTATTGCTCACATAAGACTTTATCCATTGCAGAAATGCAGAATGAATCCAAACAAACTAATATTTTTAACTAAGATTCTATGAGAAACTTTGTCGAAGGCTTTCGAAAAGTCGGTGTAAATGACAATCGAACTGGAAGCAAGCCGAGAAAGAATCAATGCAGTATTCACTAAAAACAGCCAGATTAGATACTGTAGATCTGTTAGCAATAAACCCATGCTGATTAGAGCAAATTATAGATTTAACCGCAAAGCTTAGCTTTACATAGACCGCGTGCTCAAAAAAATTTGGAAATAGTTGACAGCTTTGAAATAGGCCTATAATTTCTAACGTCATTTTTATTGCCACTCTTAAAGAAGGGCGTAATGAAAGAGAGCTTCCATGCGTCAATGAAACACCCCGACGATAAAGATATGTTGAAAATAATTTTCAGGGGATAGACCAAGGCCGGACAATTTTTTATCAAAACTGCTGAAAGTCCATCAGCATCAGTTTGAGAGGATGATTTCAATTCAATTAAACCGTTACTGATATCCTCAGGAGAGAAGCAAAGACTTCCAAAGTTCCCGGCATAAACTAAGTCTGAAGAAAAGTCGAACGGAGGATCAAGTTCTTCGTCAACAAATATGGATTTAAAAATCTCAGCAAATAAGTTTTTCCGCTTCACTTGGGCTTGGGCTGCGCGCTTGACTATTATCGAAATACATACCAGTGGGAACACTGGCACTACTCCTTCTAGATTTTATGTATTTCCAGAAGATTTTGGGATTTGCTTCAATGTTTAACTCCATTCTGTTAATATAAAATCACCCTTTATATTTTTTAGCTATTATCTTTTTAAACAGTTGGTTTAAACAGCTGACGCACGTTTCGTGTTTTGTTTCACTGTCAAACATCTTCAGTTTGGTCTATAATTTAACCATGAATCGTCTTACAAGCGAACAACGCTTGCAAGTCATTGAATTTTATTATAAAAATGCGTGTTCTATTAAGAAAGTTTATCGCGCGCTTCTTCCATTTTATGGTCAGTTTAATCGACCCACTGAAGCGGCTATTCGAGCTATTGTGACTAAATTTAGAACCAAATTTACATTACTGGACATCAAATCACCAACACGCTTACGTTGAATGCGAACTGAAGAAAATATCGCAGCTGTATCGGCCAGTGTTAATGATGACCATCAATTATCGATTCGTCGCCGTTCGCAGCAATTGGGCCTCTGTTACTCAACAAAGTGGAAAATTTTGCGAAAGGATTTAGGTGTGAAGCCTTTCAAAATACAGCTGGTGCAAGAATTGAAGCCGAACGACCTACCGCAACGCAGAAGTTTTGGTGAATGAGCTCTTGGAAAGTTGGCCGAAGACCTACTTTTTTATCGAAAAATTGTGTTCAGCGACGAAGCTCATTTTTGGATCAATGGGTACGTAAATAAGCAGAATTGTCGACCCAGATCGTGCGATATAACGCCTACTTCAATTAACGCATTGGAAGACAACATTAAAGCATTTATATGTGAGATACCGGCCAAAACATTGGAAAGAGTATGCCAAAATTGGACTAATCGGATGGACCATTTGAAGCGCAGTCGCGGTCAACATTTGCATAAAATAATCTTCAAACATTAAATTATATGGATCGTACTATGGATTTACATAAATAAAAATTGCATGAATTTTTCTGAATTTTACATGTGTTTTTTTGAAAAACTTTCGTATAGCTCTTAAAAAATCACCCGTTAGTTATAAAAACCGCAGTGAACTGTAAAATGCAGTATGAGGACGTTGGGTCGAAAGAAACCTCATGTAATTGTGCTGTTTCACTTTCCATCTGATCTGGGCTCTGAGCAGGCTTCTTCTTTCTAAGACGTGAACATCGTGCATTCCTACTGCCTTTACGATCTATACAATGACGTTTTAACATTTTCGAAAATTACAAATAAGACACACAAATGTTCGCTTCGAACGATCAAAAACAACTAACCTTTAGTTTTATAAACCTTGACATATCGACCCTACACATACTCTCAATTTTTCGAAAATTCTAACTACCCTTAACCCCTTAAATGAAAGAATTTTCAACCCACGTAGTTATCAAACAAAATTTACTCAAAATACTTGTCCAGCAATTTTTTTGAAATGAGTACACGATTTTTTGCAGTACAGTATGTATTTATTTTAACTACCGGTTTTTAATTAAATTTTTAAATGTTAATCAATTGAGCTGAGTTAATTTTTAATTTTCCTTACAATAAATTAAAATGTTCCCAACACTGCCTACACCAATGCCCAAATGCGAAACGAATCCTAGGTGACCATCTAATAATGGATGGCTTCGATGAATATCAGATGATTCAGAGAGAAGAGATTTAGACTTCATACTAAAGTACCATTAAATGGGAATTTCATTTATAGCGAACACAATTGATCCCAAAGGCGCAGCGCTCTATCCCCTACTAAAAACTTAATAAGTTCTCTACGGAAGATTCCAACAAAGGGCCTTCATTTTACATATTCCCATTGCCACTATGATAAGCGTGCATAATCAAGCCTTTTTGTTTGGAGATAAATTAAAGCACCTGCTGTTCGAAATCGAAATCTAATTCCAGCTTTTGTTATGCAAATTCATGCGCACTGTAGTCTTTCTCTAAAGTTCAATGGCAATCATGATTTCTGCACTTTATTATTGGCAATTTTTTATTTATTTATTTTTTTTTTTATATTTTTTGGTTTTTTTGCAAAGTCAGTGCTATACTTATTTAATATGAATATGAAAAAATTAGGAAAGATATTTGTGGGTAAGTGCTTGTGTATTCAACTTTTACTTTTGTGGCCAAAGCGCAGACTGCAGGTAGCGCTCGTGCAAATGGAAAAACAAACTCGCAGATATTAGTTCAAGTACGCCAAACTGCATGACTCCAATTAAAAAGCAAATTATACAAATGCACGATAATAAAGTCATTGCGAAAAATGAATAAATAAAGTGCCGGCAGTATTTGTGAAATTTTGATTTTATAAAAAACTTCAGCACAGCCGCTTTTCGTGCACTGAATCCCAAATATGAAGACTAACCCATATTTCGTTGATTGACAAGCCTCACAATAATTCGCAAACTATTTAAAAATGATTGGGTGTAACATTTACGTTTTTTAAATTTTTGTGAAAAACACTTGCAGAAAATAATGTGGCGGTGTCTGTTCGGGATTTTAGATGTTCGGGAATGTGGTTGAGAAAGTGTCAGGCAATATTTTCTTATATTTGTACATGAAAGGCTTTTGCGTTAGGACTCTCGATATTTCGAAAAGGGCCGCCGCACTCTGGGCTCGTTAAGAATAAATAGCGCCATTTTCGACGAACTACACTAACTCGAAATTATGTTAAAGGCACCATGAGGGGGAAATCCCTACCGAGGATGGTACCTCGGACTTCACTGACGGCTCCAAAATGGAATCAGGAGGCGGAGCAGGGGTTTTCTGTAAATCAGCCAAATTATTTGTTTCCTTTAAACTGCCGAATGCTGCTATTTTTTTTCACGCAGTCTATAGTTAAAACTAGGTTTACCATTCTAACCCCCATTGCAGAATGCTGTCGGGATCTTTCAGGGAAGGAAGACTGTTGAGCACATTTCTTGATAGTCAAGCTGTGACCGAGGTTCTGTGACGCCATGGTGCCGAACGATACTAGTAGGCTCATGTTGGAGTAGCTCCAATCTTTTGATGTGCAGGTAGCATTTCTGCAACCCAAATCCCACCAGATATTCTCCGTTATGTCAATGAAGCTGCTGGCTGAGCGTGTAAGAAGTGGATCTGTCCTGGTCTGGAGGTCATCAAAATGGTTATCGAAAGGTCTCTCCTGACTGTTGACGACTACCTGGCGCACAAGTTGACAATGTTTCAACTATTTATTTATTTATTTTTTAATATCTATAAATTTTTTGTAAAACTGTATTTCCCTCTATAGCAAAAACCACAATAATCCACGATTCAAACTTTGTACCAGATTTAAACAAATTTTACAAATATTTCAATGATTTGGAGTCATTTTATAGTCCATTAAGTTTTAGTAATTAGTCCATTAACAAAGTACGAGTTTGAAATCGCTCAAAATTATCCTTGATTTTTCTCCTGACGCTGTTGCCTTTTTTCGCCACATAAAACAAAACTTTCGCTCATTTGTTATATGCAGAAAATGCGCTACCCCTTCAGAAGAAAAAATGGTCACATATCAACAACAATTTTAAGGGGCTTTAGATGTCTATAAACTTTTTTTAAAAATATAGTTTATTCTATAGCAAAAACCCCAATAATCCAAGATTTAAACTTTGTACCAGATTTAGAGAAATTCGACAAATTTTCCTCAAATTTTCAAAATATTTAATTCGAATTTTTTAAACAAATTTGGGTATAGTTGGAGTAGTTTTATAGTACATTAAGTTTTAGTAATTAATTCATTAACAAAGTGCAAATTTTTAATCGAAAAAATTTGAAAATTTTACTCGATTTTTTATCAGTTTTTCTCCTGACGCTGTTGCCTATTTTCTCAATATAAAATAAAACTTTCGCGCATTTGTTACATGCTGAAAATGCGCTACACCTAATGATTCCACAAAATTTGGAACTTGGATATTAGGGTATTTGTTATACAAAGTGGCCAAAAATAGTCGTCCTATTGGAAGATATGTATATAATTTTTTCGAATGACATCGCACGTCAATAATATTTCTCCATAGTGAAGTAAACAGCTGCAGTACACAATCAGGCAAGCAAATCAATCAAAATCCGTTTTTTTTTAATAAAGAAGTTGTTTGAAAACCAATTTGGATGATGAATTTTGCTTCATTTTGTAGAATGAACTATATTTTTATAAAAAAAAATAATTGAGATTAAAAAATAAATATGTTACAATAATAGTCAAAATGTGTCAATGTATAATGAAAATACAACCTAAATAACGAAAACAGTATCAAGCAAAAGTCATTTGAAAAAATTTGAATTAATATAATTTAAGGAAGGGTATAATAGGGCATACAT
>JAYXIM010003612.1:0-11721 GCA_037575425.1 Anastrepha fraterculus
GCGGAAACAGTCGATACACGAAGGCTATCAGTAATAAATTTACTGACCTGTACAAAGCACCCAAGTATTAGCTGAAAAAACCTAACTGCGTTATAGATAAAATTCCTTCCCAGGCAGAGGAGAAGTAATCTATGAGCGCTGATAGGGCACACTCTTAGGCAGCACAATTCATGGAGACGACAAATGGTCATCTTAGGCATCAGCCTTGATCCGGTGCATACATCTTGCTTTGAAGATGCAGATAGTACAGAGCATTTTCTCTACTGCTACCCTATTAACGCCAGACTTGGGTGGCATATTTTTGGGTCGGTTGTGTTGAAAATGGAGGAGTTGTATTCTCTTTCCCTCGACAGGTTGCTAAGGTTCAACAAAAGACTTGAAAGTTTGTTGAAGGGTAATGAATCCTAATCTCTCTGCCTTTAAGTCCTTCCTCTGGCCTTAAATGGTCTGAGTTCTTGGATGTTGATCATCCATAATTCTATGCCATTCTATACCTCACAGCATCGCAATGTCAAGCAGCTAGTGTTGAATCAACGAAACGAGACGCTTTCATATCCAATACAAGCAACTTTGTAAGAATCGTTAAAAAATCGTTTAGAAAGGCTAAACGGACCATGGCGTAACAATACTCGCAGAGGCTGCTGTAGGTGCGGCAGCGCTTGGTAACAAAAAACAGCTTGACAGCATTACGAGAACACTAGCCAATAGGCCGTTTAATAGTAACCTGGCCCGCCGTAATAAATAAAGCCATAAGCTAACAAACGAACAAAATCAGCTTTCAAGCGCAACACTTTAAAGGACAATGCGCTCGGGAAACATACGCATTTAAATAATGTTAATAAAGGCCCTCTATCAAAAGCAGAAATCGTGGCACCAATCAAATCAGTAAAAAACGGAAAGAACAAAACATTGATCGATTGCTGATTTTCCTCTGCGGAATCCGCATTGGTAGTCATCAGTCATGCTTTCTGTATATTCGTTGATTCGTTCACAGAAAACATTTGTAAAAAGCTTGTAAGCCGTGTTTAGTAGTGATATGCCACTATACGAGGGGTGCCTTTTATATGTCGGGATTAGAGAACAAAAACAAATTTTAATCATCGAAAATCACTTTATTGTTTTTCAAAATATTCTCCATGAAGATCTATACACTTTTGCATGCGTTTGAACCAATTGTCGAAGCACTTTTGCCACTCTGAATGAGGTACCTCCAAAACATACATTCTGAATGCCGCAACCGCTTCTTCAGGTGTTGAAAAACATTGACCTCTCAGTTTGTTTCTTACGTACGGGAATAAAAAGAAGTCATTCGGTGCCAAGTCAGGACTATACGGCGGATGACCCATGAATTCGATGTTTTGGGTGCTCAAAAATGCAGTTGTTTGAGCCGATGTGTGAGAGCTCGCATTGTCCTGGTGAAGAGTGATCCGTCTTTGGTGATTGGTTTGCCTAATTTCTTGGAAGACAACTGGAAAACAAATGGTTGTGTACCACTCAGAATTTACTGTTCTGCGTTGTTCTAGTGGTACGGTTGCGACATGTCCAGTTTTTCCGAAAAAACAGGCGACCATTTGCTTGAAAGTGCTTCGTGCGCGAACAACTTTTGCTGGATTTGGCTCATCTTGAAACACGCATACAGTCGGCTGCTGTTTACTTTCGGGCTCATACGCGTAAATCCATGATTCATCACCTGTCACGATGTCATAGACGCGTTTCGAAGCCCCGCGATCGTATTTTTTGAGCATTTCCTTCGACCAATCGACACGAGCCTTTTTTTGAGCGATTGACAAATTGTGTGGGATCCAACGCGAACAAATTTTTTTGACAGTCAAATGTTTATGCAATATTGAATATATGCTGGTCCCACTAATGCCATTTTTCTAATAACGGTCGCCCCTTGGCACGCAATGGCAAACTTCCGAGTGTATTTCTGTCATGAAAAACTTTTTCGAAAAAATCGTCTACCAGCCCCCTTGAACAAATGCCATATACATAAGTAATCACTTTCAAATTTTCAAATTTAATTTTTTTATTAACGAAGCATAGCAGCAGAAAATACGCCTTTGCTACGGCGAAGCTGAATAAATCCACTGAGATAACAAACTTCAGTCGTCACCCATCATACTTAACATGACACTCATTACTGTGTTTACAAGTGAATACTTGCAGATATCTCGCACAGTGCTACAGTTCTCGTAAAATTGGAGGTTAAAGCTGCGGTTAGTACAACTTAACAGTCTTTATGCAAAGCACTGGGCATGGCTGGGCGAGCAAGTTTCATAGCAAGCAATAAGCAATTTTTTTGGTTTATGAAAAAGCAGTCACAATAATGTCTGCGTAAACGTTGAAAGGTTTAAAAGTAAAAGAGAAAAAGGCGAAGTGTGAAAGAGAAAAAACAAAAACATATTGAACTAAATACCATCCTGATCAAAAAGTTCGCGGAACAACCGCCAGGTGACGCTCTAAGCCAGCTGATTTGAGTGCTATTATTTTTGCTCGGTTGTCACATCTGTGATTAACATTTCTACCCAAATTTTATAGACATTACTTGACATTTGTGTAAATGAAAAAATGTTTTATATTTTTGGAATTTATTAAGCAGGTACGTGAAATGGTTGAAGCACCACACTGGCACTCTCCAAGTAGGACTAAAGCGCCGTTTTGATACCATTTTGAGACCTCGAACAGGCAGATATCTGCAGCTAACCAGAGCTTTTGATGTAATGGAGAAGATTGATGGGATTTAGTTTGGCGCACTACCCCAGACTTGCTAAGAAAGGAGCACCCAGTGACCATAATCGCCTAGCTGTCACACCCGCACATTTAAATGAGAAAGTGCTCAACAGTCACCTTCTCTGAAGGGCTACTGCAATGGGGATTAAATGGTAAACCTAGCTTTTCCGCGTGTGGGCCCATCGTCCAATGACCGGTAAGATACAGCTACGAGATTGGAAATTGAATAGCGCTGAAGTCCCCAGGATCTTTCTGAGTTATTCCGTCTAGTTGTACTGGGACCATCGGATTTTCGAATCCAGCACGCGCTGAATTTGTGCGCAAACGCGAAAATCGCGGGATCCTTCTGGCCAGGGGTAGATCGCGGGTGCTCGGAGGAACTTCTAAGGCTACAAAGCCGTTGTCTATCACCACTTGATGTTTTCATCCACGGAGAGGCCTTGAAGGCCTGAATTACAATGCGAATTGGAATGGAATTGGCAGGCTGAACTACAATAGGAATTGGTATGGTCTCTGTCCGGCATTGGACAACAAAGAAGGCATGAACTTCGATCCAATGATGCTCACAATGCCCCTTGACTTCATGCCATCCAGAGTCGTGCTTGACAAGAGATACAGTGTGACGCTGTCAGAGGCTCAATTGTGGCCAAACTCTGAAAATGAACCCGGCTGTTTTCCCATTTTCACAGATGGCTTCAGGACCAGGCATGGTTTTGACCCTGGTGTTTACGGGCAATCCAGCGGGAGAAAACTGTACTTTACTCTTGGAATGTACGCATCTGTGTTTCAAGCGGAGGTGTACGCAATTCAAGAAGCAATGAGCTTTGTTGTGAAAAACATATTAAGAGGCAACGAGAGCAAAGCTGCGCTCATAGCCTTAGACAGACCTCCAACCACTTCAAGGGTAGTTGAGTCCTGTAAATCCAGGCTGAACTATGTCGGTAGACATAATATCCTGGTGCTAACATAGGTTCTGGGAGCGACCTCGGTAGTCTAGCGTAAGTGCGCAAGCCTGGGATGGCACTGTCCTCGCATTTTCCCAAATTTGCCTACATTCCCCGTTTTTAAAAAACAAAACAAGAAACAGATTAAAAAAAAATCCCATTTATCAAACCCAAAAACGTATCCTTTCCATCCTTATTACCACACAATAGTTAGCGCGTGGCTGCTAAAACAAGCAAACAACAAACAGTTAAACAGTGCATCAGTGGCGCCAGCAAGAGGAAGCGGGCAAACGTGTGTAATAGCGCAGACACACCAAAATTTAGCGAAGTCCTCAACCATCTGTGCGATCCTTCTGTCAGAAAATAGGTGAAATACAGATGGCGATCCAAGCAGTAACAAGACGTTGTTCCTAAGCAATGACAGGTGGGCATTTCTACCACTTAAGACTGGGGCAGGCCAATCACCTAACCAACCTGACGAAACCAAAGTAAGACAAATCTTGTCGAGGCCCTATGCTTCCGAGAAGAGTGAACATGGATAAAAAACATGGGTCCTGGCACACGTGGGTATCGCGGGTAACGAGATCTCTGACTGTTTAGCTAAGATGCAATCTGAGACCAACTTCTTTGGCCCGGTGCCCGTTCTACCACACCCTTCTGCAATCATCGGAGCCACGGTTAGCAAATAGGATACCTCAACCCACAAACGATCTTGGAAAAGGTAAGCATCTCAGATAGTGCACTCTCTGACTCAGCATATGGAGAGGAGGATGAGACGGCGGTTCACATTCTGTGCATTTGCTCAGCCTTCGTTCGAATCTGGGTTGAGGTCTTTGGCACTGATGAGTTAAGAAGCGACCACCTTCGCTCCTTCCTCCTTGGCAACACAAGATCTACTTAGATTTCTTCGGAGGTCGGAGTAGATTTAAAGAAAATTAAAAAGGCAACCCGAGTGCACTTAATGTGTCTGAGTGCTGTACTTGCTTGCCTGTCCCGACAAACAAAAAAGCCACCGCTTTCATATTTAGTAGGTATCCTTATGGAGCATTGTCCGTTAGGTGTTTATGCGGTGGGGCTTGGGATTGCTTTAAGTCCTTTGTGCAGAAATTGGCTGGAGGGTGAGATTGAATCATCTCAGCACCTTTTACTCAACTGCCCTGTCTCATCGGGCACAGATTTAGACAGCCGTGTTTTCGAAGTCGGTAGACACGATTTCTCAAAAACGGCTAAACCGACCGTCTTGAAATTTTAACACAACCTTCTCAGATACATCGAAGGAATAAGAATTCTGATGATTTTTTCTATTTTTTTAGGACATTTTTCACGAAAATTTTTGTAGAGAATGCGATTTTTTTCCTATAGCCGCTATTTTATCAAAAATTAAAACTTTGACTATTCTTTCGAATAATACCTAGCTTTATCTATCCACAAATCCACAAGAATCTAGTAGGTTTTTCGATAAGATAATCGAAACCGGTGATATTTTGTTCACCGCCGAACGCTTGGGAGATAATCTGCAGGAGCCGTGCACTTCAATATTTTCACTAACCTTACATGCTATAATTAACTTTAAAGCAGACGTTCTTTAAATAATTAAAAATTGTATTTGTTTAATAAAATCGTTCGTTGTAAAGAAATTCTCAAAAAAACGTGATTTTTCAGCCTTACAAGTGGCGGAAGGTATATACCTATGAAATGAGACTTTCAGCGATAAGTCCATAGATGTTGCTTCATACAATAATGCTCTTAAAAATGTCGAATTTCGTGCCTTCAAACTACGATTTGCGGACATCGTTGATGAACCGAAAAACCACTTGTGAAATGCTGCTCTTCCGGTTCAAAAGGAAGTCTTTTTTGCATTGAATCGTTACGGGTGATCAAAAATGGGTGTATTTCTTCAATCCCAAGCGTAAACGATCAAATGGTCCTCCCGGCCACAAGCCAAACCAAATCGCTTCGGCCGCAAGGCAATGCTGTGTGTTTTCTGGGATCAGCGTGGTATGATTTGGTACGAGCTATTAAAACCAGGTGAAACAGTTGGCGGTGCACGCTACCAACGACAATTGGCCGATTTGAACAGCGCTATACACCGAAAACGCCCAGAATATGCCGATCGGCGTCACAAAGTAATTTTTCTTGATGACAATGCACCGCCACATCGAACAAGAACGACCCGGGAATTGGTGGTGACGTACGATTGGGAACCGCTGGTGCATGCGGCTTACTCACCAGACTTGGCGCCTTCCGATTATCATCTGTTCGCATCGATGGGCCACGCACTTTCCGAGCAGCGCTTCAATTCTCACGAAGAAGCCAAACAATGGCTCGATGATTGGTTTGTGGCCAAAGACGGTCAATTTCTTTGGCGAGGCATCCACAAATTGCCTGAGAGATGGGAAAAATGTGTCGCTAACGATGGTTATTATTTTGAAGATTAAATTTGTAACCATTTTTTGTTAGTAAACGTTTGAAATTGAAAAAAAGGTATACTTTTAACCCCTTAAAGCGGCTAATTACGTACGTAAATGAGCTACTTTTGGTCGTCAACCTCTAATTCCAAGTTGCTTTCTTTCTTATTTTTTCCACATGTCTGCTTCTTTTCTTTCTCCCAACTTTTTTCATCGAATTTGAGTTTGAGTTAGTTGAGCTGCATTTGAGCAAATCCTCAACACTGTGCCTTATTAGCGACACCTTTCAAAAATGCCAATCAACGCCGCCGTTTGTGTTTTTTACAATTTTTTATTTCGCTTTTTTTTGGGTTTTTAACTCAGCTCAGCGATATTATTGCTATTAAATAGGCGTAAACTTACAATCTTAATGCAATCAGCAATCAAAGTCCATTAACTACAATCAATAAATAAATTGTGCTTATAGTCAAGTGTTGTTTTTGTTCTTTATTTTTGGATGGTTAATAGCGATAAAATTTGGTTGTATTGAGCTGGCAAATAAACGCACACAAATTTGGTTCGTACAAATGTACCTATCAAACCAATGCACTTAAGCATGTGGGGCACAACAAACACAACAACAACAACAACACGTGCCAGTTGGCCAACAATTGGAGTTGCACGCGCATTTTACGAGATTTCCTACTAAGTTTTATATGTGCATATGTATGTGTGTGTGCGTGCAGCTATTGGAAATATTCTGGCCAATTTTCAAATGCAATTCGGTTGCTTGCTTACAGAAATTGGCTTGTTTTGTTATTGTTATTGTGTGGCGATGAGCGGTTCCATTGCATTTCATTTTGCTTACATTATCTGCCTTACTTCACTTTTTTTGCTATTTTGTTGTGGCTTATAAGTAGACCGTAGCTTTTAGAAGGTCGCGTCGCATGGCTTAGAACCACTTGAGTCGCGTATTGCCCATGTATGCGTGCATTTACATGCTCAAAACATACAACAAAAACAACACCAACGAAAAAAAAACGAACTGCCTTAATTGTTACCATTAGAGCAGAAAAGATATCATTTCATTTGCTTGTTTGCTGTTCATTGGATTTCGTTATTGGCTGTGGATTTGTGAAATCTGCATTCATTCGTGCAAATTTGCGCCTGCAAAGCACACACACACATATACGTGCACATTTATCCACATGCACATATTTATAGCACGAATTTTTATACCTATACTATAGATGCAGTACCTTGGCTTGTGTTAATTAAGTTTTTATTACTGTTATCCAATAACCGCTAAGTGCAGCCCTCAAATAACGGTCTGTTTCTATTGAAAATTTTTTTTGTTCTTGAAAAACTTAAACTTTGAATAATATTTATTTGCCTTGAATCGATTTCCAATGTGAATGAATATTCATGAATTGTTATGCAGGATATAACTTCAAGCAGTGCATGCATACGAGCACATAAGAGTACACACGAGCACATAAGACTACATACATACAGTGAGGTGCAAAAATGGAACATAAATAGCATAAGTTACGTTTAGTACCATATCTACGCAAACAAGCTTGTTTATTTGAATGCAATTGTACATATATTATATAAGTAATATATAAGCTTTCAAATGAGCCCATAACGGGTAAAATCTAACAACAACAACTACTCATTGGAAAAGCTGAAAAAAAAAATCACAAATGTTCCAATTATGCACCGCTTACTTCGTTGTTGTTCAATACTTAATTTTAACGGTTCTTTTTAAATTTGGCTGTGGTTTCTTTTGTTCTTTTTCTGGAATTGGTGTCATAAAGTGGTAAAGTGTCAAGTCATTAATAAATAAAACCAAGTGTTGAAGAAAATATTGTAAAATCTGTGCGGGACGGGTTGTCTATTCGAGAATGTGCCCAAAAATTCAAAGCTAGTCACACCACAGTGCAAAAGCTTAAAAAAAACATGATTTATTACAAGTTAAGCAAAATCCTGGGCGTCCACAAAAAATGACCGAGCTGGAAAGCCGGCATTTGGCTAAACTAGTTGCAAGCGGTAGCGTAAAGACACCGTCAGAAGGCATTCAGACAATGAATTTGAAAGTTAGCAAATGGACAGCGAGACGAAATTTGAAAAAATTAGGATTGAAAGCTGCAGAAAAGAAGAAAAACCCGCTGCTTTCAAAAAAAAACATAATGAGCAGATTGGACTAATGCAGATTGGCAGCAGGTAATAAGCAGTAAAGCTTCAAAAAATTAATATCATTTAATGCATATTTTTATTTTTTACAGGTGATATGGTCAGATGAAACAAAAATCAACCGATTTGAATCGGATGGCTGTTCATGGTTTTGGTCAAAAGATCCCCAGCAGTTAACAAAATCAAGCGTGAAAGAAACAGTGAAGCATGGTGGTGGCAACATAATGGTTTGGGGGTGCATCACTTGCAATAGTGTGGGTCCTTTGATCTAAATCGAAGGTCGAATGAAAAAAGAGCAGTACTTGACGATCTTGCAAGAAAATTTGCCTGTTGCCATCCAAAAAACCGGTCTTGCTGTTGAAAAAGTTATTTTTCAACAAGACAATGACCCTAAACATACGGCAAAAATGGTGTCCAGCTGGCTGAAGTCCCAAAAATTTTCGGTTATGCAGTGGCCAGCACAAAGCCCTGACATGAACCCCATTGAGAATTTGTGGCATCTCGTAAAACAAAAGCTCGCAAACTATATAAACCCGCCAAAAGGGATGAATGAGGTCTGGGAGCGAGTCCAGGATGTGTGGTACTCCATTCCGCTACAAACTGTGGCTTAATATACAGAAAGTATGCCAAATCGTATAAAGGCATTAAAAAAAATCGAAGGGGCTTTGGACGGAATATTAAAATAATTTGTTCTTTGTATTTTTTTTATAAATAAATAAGCGGTGCAAAATTGGAACATTTGTGTTTTTATTTTCAGCTCTTCCAATAAGTAGTTGTTGTTGTTAGATTTTAACCGTTATGGGCTCATTTGAAAGCTTACACATTAATTATATAATATATATGTACAATTGCATTCAAATAAACAAGCTTGTTTGCGTAGATATGGTACTAAACGTAACTTATGCTATTTATGTTCCATTTTTGCACCTCACTGTACATACATATGTGCTTAACACTTTGCCGGTTTGCTCATCATTGCGTTTGCCTTTTACTTCAATTCATGGCACCCAGGGCGGTATAGAATATTGTAAAAATGTGGCATATGGTGTTTAGTCATGTCCGCTTTATAAAAAAAAAAATACTTTTCTGGTATTTAGTTTCGATTAGATTGCAACGTTTGTCCAATGTGGGACACACTCAGACTTATAGCCCATTGTGTTGCCGCGTGAGAAACTTGTGCTTATCTCTCCAGTGTTTACTTTTTTCAAAAATATTAGAAGATCCCTGATCCCCATAGTACTGAGGTCTTCCAATTGATTAAAAATTGTCTACCTAGAATAGCAAACGTACGTCTGGATAGAGCAGGACAATGGCGCAGAAGGTGCGAGATCGTGTCTTCCTCTTCCTCATCTAGACAACTTCTGCAGAATTGAAGTGTTTGTACGCCCATCCGCTTGTCGTGTCTGCATATTAGGCAGTGCCCCATTATAACAGAAATCAGTGGTATGCCTTTTTTTCTTTTTTTAAGGAGATTAAAATCAAAATGTCAGAAGCATCATCAAAGTTGCCGTCGCACCAGTGGTATGTGGAACATGGCTTAGAGTATACGGATTATGAACGATGGCTGTGCTGCGTTTTTGCGTCAACCGCTTTGTGCTGCTGATGAAATTCATCAGATTTTCAATGTCAACGCCAGCTACATATATCAGATCTTAGCCCCGCCAGAGCAGGGCCGCTAAGGAGAAGGTGCTGGGATGATCCTACATCACCCTCCATACATCCGACCCAAAAAGGACTCGAGGTAATTCTAGGACTCACAGCATGTATTCCTCCCTCATAGTGTCCTGTGAGGACACCCACGAAATTCGAGAGCTAAAATTTTGTCAACCTCGAAAGCTCGCCCGAGCGCTCCCGATCAACACGTGGCCAGAAAGATTGCGCGACCTTACAAAATTGTGTACTCATCCAACTCGCGCTAACTCAGCGAACCCATCTTTCCAGAAGCAAACCGCAGGTAGTCAGGGGGATCCAAATTCTCTCCCTTCACGGGGAATTCACCGCACATGTTGCTTGTCTGGCCAGCTCATTCGCCCCACAGTTTCCCGCAATGCCGCTGTGAGCAGGAATCCAGATGAGGCTTATGTCAAAGAACTCGGACGCAGTCGAATGCACCGTCACTGACCCGAGGACCCTTATTGCCACTTGGCTATCGGAGTAAATGTTTACTTTCTTGACTGTTAGTACGCATGTTAGCAGCCAATCAGCTGCCTTCTTGATTGCCTACCTCTGCCTGGAGTTCACTGCAATGGTGGAAGACATGCGAGCTCTTGTCTGACTTGCTTATAAAGCCAACCCTCACGGCCCTCCAGGATCTTGATATATAGCCCCTGGCTATGCAGCTCGTAAGTATTTCCAGACCTGTCGTGTTCTAACACCGTCGTAAGCACTTGGCTCAGGCGCCTGTGATTTGTCGTCAGTTCGTAGGTAGTGCACCTCCAGTCGAAGGCCACTCTGTGCGTTGAAGATATAACACCATCATTGTTGCAAATTTTGTTGCTACATTCCAGCAAGTATTTGATGCGGACTGTGTATTTAATGCGGACCATGTATGCCTTGGTGTTTGTTGTTGTTGATTGCTATAAGTTTCATCGGAAAAATATTGCAATAATCGGGGAGTCGAAAGCTGAAAAAGATCAACAGATATATTTTCTTTTTTTTTCAATTTCGACTAAGATATGTAAAATCGAACCTCTTCATTCCCCATTCCCATAAATGTAACTATAACCCCACGATTTGGCCAGAATCACAAATTTTTCGCAGAAAATCCATAGTATGGATGTTTTTGTATCAAAATATACATAGATATAATTTCCATACAAAGTATTTCAAAGGAGATCGTGTTGAATGATTGGCTACCCCGTCCGCTAGGGTATCACCTTACACTACGCATCGCTCGATATGCAAAGAAACTTGTTTTTAATTGGGCGTATCCCTGATCTGGCTTATTGATGGATCGGCCACGTTCATGCTTAAAATGGCTTTAAGTGAAACCAAAGAATCACTGCACATTGTATGGTGAGCAGTTGGTGTTTTTTACTATGTCCGTCAAACAGACGATTCATGAATGTCTCATTGTTGAGGACGAAGGTTGTTCAGCAACATTTTGCGCTACGGCAGCAATCTTCTCAACAGAACGGGGAGTTTTTGGTCTGCCAGTCCTTTCTCTATGCTCGACAGAGCCATGAAATTTTTCATCCAACCTTTTCCCTATAAGTTTCAATAATTTTGACGCGTTGTTCTGTCGTTTAAAATTGCACATCTGTCTACTTGACAAATGTTAAAGGATATGATATGAAGGAAGGTATCTAGAAACTATTCACTACTGGTATCTAGATGTCACTTTGAAAGACCCTTTATTTTTGTTATTGAAAACCTCTGTGTAAAGGGGTCGCCAGTTGCTGCGTGTACTGCATACGTCTGGAGACTGGTCGAACTTCGTGAGTGAAGTGTTCTCTGTATTT
>JAYXIM010003614.1:0-28114 GCA_037575425.1 Anastrepha fraterculus
GATCAGTTGTTTAGTGATTTTATACGGTGTACCGCTGTCACCACGAGAGGCGACCTGTTAAACTTCATAAGCCAGATTATCAACTCTATTTCTTTCGTTTGTCGCTCCACACACTTTTTTCTGTCGCCTTCCGCTTCGATCTATGTTGAGCAACCAGCTCTTTGCGCTTCTCAACGGTTTTTGCTGCTATTTGTTGTGCCTTAAGTTTGGCACGCTACGAAACGAGGGCCCAGGTTTTATTGGACATTCAGGGCTGAAGCCCTTTCGCAAGTCTGCCGATGGTGTTGTCACCGACTGAGCGAAAAACAGTTTTAATTTTTTCCCATTGTAAAATAACTTCGTTAAAATAGGAAAATAACTTCGAAAACGCAGCAGAATAACTTTATGAAAATCAAGCTATTAATTTCATAAATGAGAAAATGAAAATTCATAAACAGTTTTCGTAAAAGGTATTTGCTCGAAAAAGGGCGCCAAAAACAAAAAAGAAGTGCGTGTAGCTTAGTACACATAACAGAAGTGGAACTTTCAAGGCAGACAAAGAACGAGAGAGAGACCCGAGAGAGCATGGGAGAGAGAGAGAAAGAATATGTATCTAAATAAATTCACAACATTTGCAGAGAATACAAATAGACAAAATTTATAAATAAATTCCCCTTCATCGCTCGACATATTGAGCCACTGGCGATACGACCCGATATTTAAACAGAGCGTTGTGACTGATGCCCGTAATAAAATAATACAAAATATAAACTGTCAAATATCAGACGGTCAACAGCAAATCATCAACCGAAAATGGATGGATTTATGATGGTAAATTGCTATAAAATATATAAGGTATAGCTCTCTCTCTCTCCTTTTCCTGTACGTCATATCTTTTTTGTCTCTCGCAGAACGAAAATGCCCAAAACGTTGCATGGCCTTGAAATTTTACTCTCCATTCTCACTCGTTCATCGACGCCTAAGAAGTTTCCCTTCAAAAAACAACCCATCCGTAGTAATAAACAAACGAACAAATGTGTATTTTAAATTTATTAATTTTATTTTATTCGAATTTAAAATTACTCTTCAATGCTGCACTTTTGTTTGTATGTATGTATTCGTGTACGTGTGGTGTAGTATATATATCGAAATGGTTTGTCTAGCTGTAATTAAGTTTGTTCGGTTCCTAAGATGTTTCAAGTCTGTTTTGTTGTTCTCGCTCGCTCTTGAGCGAATGTGTGAGTGGGTGACTGGGTTAGTGAGAGCGAGTCCTTAGTTCTGCTTCATGTTCTGCGTTATGTGAGAGCGTCTCTAGCAATTACTCCACCCGCAGTGTCAACTCTTCACTGAGATGAGTTCTTCGGTAGTGTGTGTGTGTGTGTGTGTGTGTGTGTTTCTCTGTGAGTGGGCACCTTTGTATATGCGTGTGTATGTGTTGCTTGAAGCAGCGCTTTTCTCTTTTTAGCTACACTACAAATACAATATCATTTCATACTTTGCCATCATTAAACATATACATACACACATATTTGTATGCAGTATATTCACTTAGTACTTGTATTGCACGCATACATACATATATGTACATGTATGTATGCATGTATATATACTTATGTGTATTTTGTATATATAGAATCGAGTTGAACTATTTTGTAATACTTGAATTATTTAATTTACTATTTTGTGTTTTGCTTTCGCTTTCGCTTTACATTTTGCTTTATATTCGCTTTGCTTGCAGTTTCGTTTATATACCAACAGGATATCGTTCTCCTTGAGCCATTTGCGTTTTTTTTCTTCGTTCGTACCTTTTGCGCTACTTTGCTTCTTTTGGTGCTATTTACTTTTTCCCTTTTTTTATGTTTTCATTTTATTTTTATTTATTTATTTTTATTTTATTTTTGTTTATTTATTTTTTTCTTGTTAATATTTGTTATATATGCATGAATGTATATCGTTACACATGTAAATATGTATTCGCACTAATATTTCTTTGGATTTTCAAATATTTCTGAAATGTACATTTTTTTCGCAAATCGTGCAAAATTTTCGCTATTTAAGAAATTGGTTACAATTTTTTCATTTTTTTTTTTCATATATATATATTATGTACTTTTTGTTTTTATTTTACTTTTTGGTTGTTGCTTTATGACTGATTTCATTTTGAGTTGGTTGAGTTTTATTAATTATTTGGTTTGGTATTTTTCTCTTTCCCTCTAATTTTTTCGCTTCTCTAATCTGCTTATGCCCAGTAAAATTTGTAGTGAAGTGAAGTGAAGTGCTGTATATACATACATATAGGTATATGCATATATGTACATATATATACTTGTATATATAAAGGGTGGTTAAATTTCAAGGGCCGATATTGAATGTGAACCACACCTAAACGTCAAGTTTTTTTTGCATTTCATTTGACATTTTTCAATTTCAGACTAAATCGATTTGAACCATGGAAAGATACACAATCGAGCAACGCGTTAAAGTTATTCAGGCTTATTATGAAAACGCGCCTTCAAATCAAAATGCACATCGCGCACTTCGTGAAGAAAATCATCTTCAGTGATGAGGCACATTTTCACCTCAGTGGATTCGTCAATAAGAAGAATTACCGCATTTGGGCGAATGATAATCCAAGAGAGATTGCCGAAAAACCAATGCATCCACAAAGAGTGACTATTTGGTGCGGTTTATGGGCCGGCGGCATCATTGGGCCGTATTTTTTCCAAAATGAGGCCGGCCAGGCAGTTACTGTGAATAGTGTTCGCTATCGTGCGATGATAACGAACTTTTTATGGCCCGAATTAGAAGATATGTGCGTGGACGATATGTGGTTTCAACAGAACGGTGCCACTTATCACACAGCTAACGAAACTATGGCTCTTTTGCGCGAAAAATTGGATGGCCGAATAATCTCACGTCGCGGCGATGTCAATTGGCCGCCAAAATCATGTGATTTGACACCGTTGGACTTCTTTCTTTGGGGTTATTTGAAAGAAAAGGTGTACGTCGATAAGCCAGCAGCAATTCAAGAGCTAAAGGATGAGATAATTCGGCACATTAATGGCATAGAACCTGAATTATGCCTCAGCGTCATCGAAAATTTGGACCATCGAATGGAGGTGTGCCGCCGAGGCCGCGGCGGCCATTTGGCCAATATTTTGTACCACACGTAATTGAGCCATATGAATATTATCATAATAAAGAGAAATGACAATCATTTCCTAAAAAACTTGTATTTCATACAAAATCAACACCGGCCCTTGAAACTTAACCACCCGCTTGCCCACTGCTTCTATGCGTACGTGGAAGGAAACAGTGACTTGAAGTAGCATTCAAAGTCTCCCACAATTACGCAAGCGGCTGAAAGCTTTAAATTTTTTCATTTACTGTTTTGCACTTCGCTTAACATTTCTTTCATTCTACCTCACTTCATTTTTTTGCCATATTTTCTTTCTCATTTCAGCCATGTGTGCCTTCTCTCGATGCCTACATCCTACATGTCTCAGCCTCGAAGTATGCTTCAATTTAAACTCTCTACATAGATGAGTACTTATGAATAATGAATTGAAAATGCTGGTATTTCGAACTTTTTACGCTCTGCTTATTTAATTTCATGCATCGTTGTGTGCGCCATATCGTTTTTTTTTTTAATTTTTTCAATTTCCTATAACTTTATGGTTATATGTATATGTATATGCCTTTTTTACATTTATGCTACACAGATGCCTTAACTTGTTTTTTGTTTTTGGAATTTGAGTTTTTCTACATACAAATAGCTTTTTGCGTGATACACTTATTTTGAATATTACTACCATCTAATTGCCAGTGTTAGCAGAAATTATTGGCGTTTGTTTTGAACTTGAAGGGAAACTTGCGAGGACTGAATTAGAAACAATAAAAAAAATAAAAAAATTACGTGTTTTCAGGTTCTTATAAATTGAATATGAATACTTTAAAATTTTTTTTAAATTTACTTTACTCAATTTGAAATTACTTCACATAATTTGAAATTACTTTGAGCACGACTCTCGCTGTTTCAGCTAAAATTGGTGTGCTGCGGACCAGTTTAAAGTTGAAAAGATTTGCAAATTGAGCTTTGAATATTTTTGAAATAAAGTGCATTCCAGCCTCTCTTAAAATCCAGTACCTCAGTTCCATGTGCATTCATCTAATCTGGAGTTGCAGAGGTGAATAATCCTAAATCAACTCAAAATTCGAAACCTTTACTGCTAATTTCTACCTAAAAAATTAAAATGGCAAAGAGTAAAGGAAAATTGCTGAGGCAAAGGCGTGGCGTAAGAGATTTGCGTCACTACTCGTTGAAATTGCTGATACAAAGGCGTCGCTAGGGGAATTCGCTTGAATACTTCTTTCAAAAACATTGCACAAAAATGTGCACAAAAATGATCTATGTTCAGCATTTTTTTTGCGAAGAAAAGACCAAAGACCAGATAAAATGCTTGTGGCTTAATTTTTTCTCGTTCCCTGCACTTCAACTGCCTTCCCGAATGAGGCTAAAAAACCTCTCTGTGTGATAATTAAAGGCGTTAAAAGATATTCGCTGAAATAGTTAATGGTCAAAACCCAAGAACTGAGTTAGGCGCTGGGATGTACATGGCGCTTCAACAATACAAAATTTGGATGCCTGAAACACAGGAAATATTCGTCTTTAACTACTTGAATAGATTATCCATTTTTTTTAATTTCATATATTCATAGACACATTTGTCTGGAAATTTTCAAATAATGGCTACCCATACAACGTTCACGACGCTCCTACCCTCGAGGGAAGAGTGGGAACGAGACGAGGTAAGATTGAGCGAGTCCATTAATTTATACACAGATGGCTCAAAGCTCTGCCCTCGAGGTATGCGAAGGTGTATATTCCGAACATTCGGGGAATTCCTTCAGTTTTCGGCATTCCGACTACTGTAGTGTCTTTTAGGCTGAGCTGATGGCAATAATGATAGACAGTGTAAGACCATACCTGGAGATGATATTTACATTTTAACTGATAGCCAAGCGGCGATAAAATCCCTCACAAAGTAGTCGACAGCCTTTTAACGAGATGGCTGAGTCATTTCATCTAAAGGTAACATGGGTTCCTGGCCATTGTGACATTGAGGGGAACTGCAGAGCCGATGAACTAGCGAGACTCGGCACTAAATTGACCGATGAGTACATAGGCAATGAGATTGGCATATTCTGACAAGCATATAAGCTTTTTATCCTTGAAGAAATCGTAAGGAAAGCAAACGAAAGATGACGTAATGAAGCCATTTGCCAAATCGCCCGTCAACTGTGGCCGACTTTCTATGCTAAACGCACGAAACTTCTACTAAGAAGAGCTAAGCATAGTCTTAATACACTCATTTCAGTTATAAAGGGTATTGCTTAATAGGAGGGCATGGCCAGAGAATGGGTGGGAAAACGTATGACTTCTGCAGAAGTTGTCTAGTCGAGGAAGCGGAAGCGGAAGCGGAAGAGACGTTCCCGCACCTTATGTGTCACTGTCCTGCTCTGTCCAGAAATAGAAATTTTGGGTAGACACTCCTTTAATGATTTGGAAGATCTCGGCTCTGTCGGAATTAGGGATCTTATAAAAAATTTTAAAAGTACACACTGGTTTTAGGAGAGATAAGAGAGATGAGTTCCCCATGCGGCAACATGTGGACAACCTAACCTAACCTTCAACCTAACCTAACTTAACCTACCCATTAAAGGTAGAATCTTCCCTTAAACCTGAGTTTCCGCAATAATCCCGAAATAGTTTCAAATGCTCTTGAACCATTATTGAAATAATTTAAGTGAAAAAAATTAAAAAAAAGTTAAAGCTGAATATTTTCAGTAATCCCGATTTTTTGCAATTGTGGTTGAATAGTTTTTGGAATCGTTTGAATTTTTTCAGTAATCACGAAATTTTTGCATTGTAATTGAATAGTTTTTTGTATCAATCAACAATAGGTAGAATTTTTTCAAATGTCTTTAAATATTTTCTGAAATCACACTTCCCTTTTACCTATTTGAACTTTCGCAATAATCCCGATTTTTTTTTTTAAACGTTCTTGAATAGTTTCTGAAATTATCTGAGTTTTTTTTTCGTACTCCAAATATATTTTTATCTGTATTTTAATAATTTCTGGGATCAATCACCAATAAGCAAATTTGCCAGATAAAAACTGTGCTCCTAGTTGAGTTTCCGTAATAATCCAGATGTTGTTTAATATTATAATTTCTGAAATTTTTAGAATTTTTTCAGTAGGCGCGAAATATTTTCCCACATATTTGCAAAAAGTTTTTGGTTGAAAGGAAGATCAAAATTTTGCATAGACTTAAATTTTTGAAATAATCCCGAAAAATTGTCAAATTGTCTCAAATTATTTGGAGTAGTTTTTGAATTCATCTGAATTGTTTTTTTAGTAATCCGCAAATATTTTCATTTGGATGATATTTGAATAATTTTTGGGATTAATCATCAATAGGTCGATTTATCACATAAAAACTTCATTTTCAATTGAGTTTTTGTAATAATTCAGAAATTTTGTCAAAAGTTCTTGAATATCAATCGCAAATCTAAAAGGGAAACAAATCAAAAGGGAAATCACCCTTTCCTTTTATTTGAATTTTCGCAATATTTACGAAACTTTTCAAATTTGCTTTATGACTTCAGAACTTTTTGCAGCAGTCCCGAAATTTTTTTCTTTTGTATTTAAATATAAAAATTTGTCAGATCGAAAATTCGCTTTTATTTGAATTTTCGCAATATTCCCGAAAATTTGGCAGATGCTTCTTTTGAATAGTTTTTTAAGCCGTTCTTGAATTTTTTTCAGTAAACCCAAAATATTTTAAAATGTTGAATAGTTTTTGAAATCGTATACCAAAAGCTAGATTTATAGGAAAAAAACTTTATTTTGATTTGAATTTTCGCAATAGTCTTGAAATTTTTTCAAGTGTTTTTATTAATTTTTGAAAGCTACTTTGGCACTAAAAGGCAGGATCGTTTGATGAAAATTTCGCTTATATTTAAAATTTGGAAGTAGTCCCAAATTATTTTAAAATAGTTTGGAATCGTTTTTGAATTCATATACTGATAAGAAAATTTATCGGAATGAAATTTTGCTTGGATTTGAATTCCCGCAATAGTTCCAAAACTTTTTTGGAATATTCTGGGACAGTTTATTGGAATCATGGTAGAGTTTTTGAAAGATTCCCCAAATATTGCCTTATATATTTGCATAGTTTTTCGGATCATACACCAATAGCTAGATTTATTAGGTAAAAACTTCGCTTTTAATAGAGTTTTTGAAATTATACTTCACTTTTATTTTATTTGTTTTCAGTAATCCCGATATTTTTTTAAGTGGTTATTGGTATTTTTTGGAATCTTGCACTAATAGGTGGAAAAGTCAGATCAAAATTTCGCTCATATCAAAATTTTTGAAAGATTCCCGAAATTTTTTCAAATGGTTTTGGGTAGTCTCTGAGTTCATTCACTAATAGGAAGATATAAGCGACTAAAATTTTGCTCTGATTTGAGTTTTCGCAATAATCACGGAATTTTTTTAATGCTCTTGAAAAATTTCTAAAGAATCCCAAAAATTGTTTCAAATAGTTTAAATTCATACGAAATTTTGTACAATGCCGCGGAGCAGTTTTTTAGATTCATGCACTAAAAGGAAATATTTTTTATATAATCTCGATTTTTTTTCTATAATCGCGAAATCTTTTCTATACTCCCGAAATGTTTGAAATAGTTTTGAGTAGTCTCTGATTTGAGTTTTCGCAATAATCCCGAATTGTTTTAATGCTCTGGGGTAATTTTTTGGAATCATGCACTCAAGGCAGACTTTTTAAAGAATCCCTTTTCAAATAGTTTTGAAGTTTTTGAATTCACACTCTAATCCCGAAATTTTGTATAATTTTTTTTTTAAATCCCGAAATTCTTTCTATTATCTCGAACTATTTGCTCTAATCGCGAAATTTCTTAAAATAGTTTTGAATAGCTTTTGAATTCACATAATAAGAGGAAAATTTTTCGGATTTAAATTTTTGAAATAATCCTGAAATTTTGTATAATGCCCTGGAGCAATTTTTTGGTTTCATGTACTAATAGGTACCATTTTTACTAAATCCTGAAATTTTTTGTGTAATCCCAAAATCTTTTGCGTACTCCCGATTTATTTTTCATTTCGAGTGCATATACTAGTATGAAAATTTTTCGGATTTAAATTTTGCTTTGATTTAAATTTTCACAATAGTCCCGAAATTTGTTGTAATGTTCTGGAGCAGTTTTTTTATCCGTGCACGAATAGGCAGCATTTAAAAAAAAACCCGAATTTGTTTCTGTAATCCCGAATTTTTTTTCTATTATCCCGAAATCTTTTCAAATAGTTTTGAATAGTTTTTGAGTCCATATACTAATACGAAGAATTTTTCTGATCAAAATTATACTTCGAATTTGAGTTTCCGCACATAATCCCGAAATTATTTATAGCGTTCTGTAGCAGTTTTTTAGATTCGTTCACGAACAGGCGAGAACTTTTGAAATAATACCGACATTGTTTCAACATTTTTTCTGGAATAGTTTCCGAAATTATGTGAACCTTTTTAGTAATCCCGAGATTTTTTAAAATTATTTTATTAATTTAATTTTTAATTTATACTCTAAATAATAGACAAATTTTGATAAAATTATTTCTATGCAAGCGCGTCTTCAACTACAGAGATGTGAATTTACTTGCATGCAGACTCTTGTGAGCTTTTTGTTTTTGCCTATTGATAATGCGGATCATTTGCCACTGGCTGCTGACGTATTTATGTGATTTTTATGTATTATGTAAATATATATAAATGTATATGTATATGTATACATGTGTATACATAAACGGCAGTGTTCTTAAGTGTTTATTGATCTCGGAAGTGGAGTAGTGTTGGGTGTGAAGATGACTATGCACATACGTACATACATACATATGCATGTTTACACATCCATACATACATAAAAAATAATGCTTATGTAAACTGAAATGCACGGGATGCTGAATATGTATGTAAGTATGTGCTATATATGAACATCGCTTCAAGCGATCGAACTCTCTACATAT
Source organism: Anastrepha fraterculus (assembly GCA_037575425.1). Classification (NCBI taxonomy): domain Eukaryota; kingdom Metazoa; phylum Arthropoda; class Insecta; order Diptera; family Tephritidae; genus Anastrepha; species Anastrepha fraterculus. Next base: position 9,084 of record JAYXIM010003614.1, read on the forward strand.
AAAACTTAGATAGCAGTAACTCGAAATTTCTCTGCGCGCCAAAGTCTGTGCGCCACGGAGATGATCCTAAGGTAGACAGAGACACACACTTATGCTTACATATGTATTTAATTTTCTTATTTGTTGTTGTTTTTTTGCTTTTATTTTTTGTAATTTTATGAATTACATGAAGCGCGATTTTTTTGAATATTTAATGCAGTTTTCTAAAAACTATTTGCCCATCTGCTGATGACAGTGAGAAATTTCCCCACACATTGAAAAAAAAATTCGGCATGAATTGAATGAAAGTTTATTGGTTTGGTTTTCATACAACGAAAAATGCAACGATTAGCGTAATTTTGTTTTTGCATTTGTTGTTGTTCTCTTTCTTGCACATACACATCTATAAGTATATATATATAATTGATTTCAAAAGAATGTTCGTGTGTATGTAACACTTAGAAATTGGTGGGTTGTTGGTGTACATATACATACATTGTTTTGTTGTTGTTGCTGTTGTAATTTGGTAAGCATGTATGTGTGTGTATTGCTTGTGTGTTGCCAATAATTTGGTTTTGTTTTTGTTTAAATGCCTTCTGTATGTTTTTTAGAATGTTTTCGGGTTGTGTTTTTCTCCCTGTTTTTTGGGGGGATTTGTTTTATTTTCTTTCCAAAAATTACATGTAAACAGGTTTTTATATAGATTTTTTTTATAGAACACTTACATATGTACATATGTACTTGCATGTATTCATTACTCATTTTTGTTAGGTTTTTTTGAAATTTTTTTCCTGTACCTAATTTCGTGTGGTTTCTGTTTACGTCAAAATGCAACAAATCTCCTGCTCGCCTGATTTTTTTCTTCTCTTCTTTCGCTGCTTTATTTGTATTTGTAATGCTGCTGTTGTTCGTTCGTTTTTTTGTATTTTGCTTTGTTTGTTTGTTTTCTGCTTTATAAGTTTTTTTTAGCATTTAAAGTTCACTACTAATATTCAAAATGGACATTTAAAAAAGTTGATTACTTTAATTTTTTACATTTCTTAGGTTTTTGGTTTTCATTTTTTTATTCATTAATTTTACTCGCACTTTCGTGCTTTGCTTTTTTTATATTAGATTTTGTATTCTTCATTTGTTAATTCATTTACCTTTTCATGTTTCTTTTGTTTTTATTACGCAATTGATTTTTTTTTCAAATGCGCGTTTTTATATAAAAAATTTTCATAATTACTACAAAACTCTGGATCAAATTTAATATACTTGACTTTTTTCTGCTTCTCGCTTCCTCTAATAATTTCCAATTCTCTCATGTTTTTGTATTTGTTTTTGTTTTCGTTTTTGCTGTTTTGTCTTCTTGTGTTTGCATTTCCAACGTTGCCAAAAAAACATAAAATAAATGTCAATTGATCACAGTTTATTGTTGTTGTTGTTGTTTACCATGTATGTATGCTTGTATGTTTGTTTTCGCAGTTCTAATCAGGCATTTTTGCTTGCTTTGCTTCAGCTTCCGCTTTTCCTGCTTACTTTTTATGCATTCTGCGAGTTTGCAATGATGTGATGTTGTTGTTGTTGGTGGAGGTGATGGTGATGGTGCTGATGTTCTTGATGATGATGGTGATAATAATGACATTCATGTGTAGATGTATAGCAACGCCTGTGATTTGGGTGTGATTCGGGCATTCTGGCAGATTTCTCTCAGGCTCGAGATCACTTACAAAAATATGCTAGAGACTGAAAAAGATGGTATTTGGAGAGCGTCTTTGGAGTATTTGGTATCTTAGAAGGTCTTACTTGAGGCTATGAATTGGCATACGTTTCAGATGAGTAGGAGAATAGCCTTCTGCATCCTCGCCTGGGTCCGAGGCTAGCGACTTTGCCACCAGACTGGGAAGACGCAGGAAATTCTTCCTCGTTGATCGAAAAGTTATACCGCCAACTAGGAACCATGAATCATAATATATATATGCATGAAGCGGCTGCTCAAAACCTATAGATTTATAAACCAGTTGAGTGATTGGGTGGGACCAGCATCACTATTTTTGCTGATATAAATCTAATACCTCTCCTGCACTTCATTGCACAAATGAGTTGGTCAAGTACCATATTTTTAGAAAGTAGAGGCTTGAGAAATGGTTACCCACATTTTTTGGTATTCCCAGATCAATTCGTTTGCGGTTTTTTTTAACAAAAATAACCCTGAACAAGCCTTATGCTGAAGTGGTAAAAATGACCCTGAAATATTTGGATTGTAAGAAAAATTCGGCAGGCTAATCACCTAACCTGACAGAAATCAAATAGTTTAACGAAACCAAGGCAAGACTGAGTCTTGTTGAGGCCCTTTGCCCCCGAGTGGAGTGAAAATGGAAAAAAAGAAAAATTCGTATCAATGTGTTATCGCTGTTGAGGCATCTATTTAACAAAATGCGCTATGCATAAAAAAATTGACTCCTATACTATGAAAATATCGCCAGATCTGAATACTTTATTGTTCAGAATATTCGATCAAGGAAAAAGATCATTAAAAACTGTTGAGAAACCCAACATGTTTCAAGCTTTTCCAAGCGTACTTCTCTTAAATAAACTTTCGCATTCAAAGGAAACTTGCTTTTTCCTCCGGATTATCCCCAATCCCTAAAGAGTTATTCTTCAGAAAATGTTTGAGTCATTCGAGAATTTCTCATTCCAGAACCGTCTTTTCCTATTTTTCAAGAAAACAATCTCTATAGAGACAACAGATTATCATACTTTACCTTTCCGTGGAATCACTCACACACACTAGGGGTACAGAACACCTCCCAAGTAATAATAATTTGCATTTCATAGCTAAATACTTCGCTAAAATGTTATAATTCTAGGAGTCTTGACGATTCTATTCACTTTATTCGACAAAGCGCAGCAAATAAAGATCCAGCGGCTTCATAGGCTGGGCCATGTTGTCCGACATAGCCGTCGATACAATCATTCCGGCTCTGAAAGTACTCGATGCGGTACCAGCTGGTGGTAGCAAATGAAGAGAAAGGCCTCATCGGCGTTGGAAAGATCAGATAGAGAATAATTTGACTTCACTTGGTGTGCCCAATTGGCGCCGGTTAGCACGAGAAAGAAGCGACTGGTGCGCTTTGTTAAACTCGGCCGAAATTGTGTAAGCGGTTATCGCCCCAATTAAGAAGAATAATACGTTCTTATAGCACCGGCAAACCATTGTAGCCTTTGGGAGCTGTTAGCAAGCTCAAGGCCGACCGTTTCTTTCGAATTGCCACAATGTTCACGAGGTGATCCTGTTTTCTTATTTTTTCTAAATTCAGTTGTTGGTTGAACCGTACGGAATTATGCTGACTCAACTTATTCTGACAGACTCCTCGCATATGGTGTTATTTATCCTTTCCACAGTACCGCATGTAAGTCGAAACCACAACTCTGCCTGGAGCGAAACAAACTGGGACCACTTCCGCAAAACGTGAATAGTTTGATTGTCTAGGAGCAAGCAGTTCCAAGACCAAGCAGTTTTAAAAATCTCTCTATTCAGTATCAAGAAACAAATTTCAACCAAACAGTTTATGCTATGAGAGGCTTATGAGAAGCCTGCACAATTACGATCCCTGCTTGGAGAGAAAAAAAGACTGGGACCGTTTCCGCAAAATGTGAATTGTTTGATAGTCAAATCAAGACCAAGCAATTCCAAAATCTCTCTGTTCGGTGTAAGGAAACGAATATCTACCGAACAGTTTATGCTATCGGAGGCCTGTGAGAAGCCTGCGCCATTAATTTCCTCAAGTTACGACGGTTCAATAGTCAGCCACAGAACAGGTCAGAATAGTGAATGGGAGGTGCTCAAAAGAGGATTGTCAGAATGTTGCAAATGCCTCAGAATACGCACTTTGATTAGATCTGAAGGGCATTCGCATTACCCTTTGAATAAAAAAAATTCTCATTGTGAACTAAGACTTCAAAAGTCGTCGAAAGGTATGTAAACCAGTATTGCATTTTGAAGATCTGGGATGTGTTGAGTGTCTGTATATTACAAACTCTTACAGCTCACTAAAAGAAGCAAGAATTGGTCTTAAAATTAACAGCGAAAAATAAATACTAAATTTTTTTATATTCAGCAGTTTTATCTCAACCTGAATATTTGGCAGATATCGGCCATCTATCTACCTCTTCCTCATACCGATGCAGAGTACCTAGATGTTGTTGTTGTTGTTGTTGTACTCAAACGGGGAATGCTGCTGAAGCGACCCTACTTAGCTGGATATAAATTCGGGTCGTTCCGGTTACGTAGAACCGACTGTCGTGGGAATGCAGAGTGTCTAGTTTTCGCTTGAGTTGTGTAGCAGTCCGAAAGCGAACCTTTGTGAGAAGACTTAGTCCTGTTTAGTGAGAGCAAGGCTGTAAGAGATCTTCTCTGAAGTTTAAACTAGAGCTCTGAACATTTAATTTGTGCTAGACTGTCGACAGAGAAGCTATAAAAAAATGTTAGAACTATTGACTGGTCATTGTTTAATAGGCAGCCATTCTAGAAGGTTAGGACTCCTGTACTTCGATTTCTGTAGAAGAAGAAGAGGAAACAGTCAGATACCTCTTATGTGAGTGTGAAAGCTTAGCGGCGAGGAGGCTCCGCACTCTTGATACGGCATTTTTTTACTGATGTAGCGGACATAGCGCATCTAAAACTAAAGAAGCTTTGCTAGTTTAAGGATTCCATAGGGTAAGGATAAGCGCCAGTGCTATCACAATGCACCTACGAAAGGTCTAAGTGTGTCATTGCGACAGCCACCCCACCTACCTACCTACCTATAATATCGCTGATATCTACCAGAGATGTTTAAACAGAACACGCGCCAGCGCACGTAGGTCCCAGTTCATAATGAAGTAGAGAGAGAAAATGGAGGGCAAATGAAGTTGCAGCACAGCTGGCCTGGAATAAGTGTTACTTAGGGATTTATGTAGCTAAGACAGTGAGAGATGAACACCTCTCTTTCTCTCTCTCTCTCTCTCTCTATGTCTCTCTCTCTCTCTCTTGATACCTTTAATCACTTGGCGAGTACTCAATAAAAAAACCTACTGAAACTGTAGCGAGATGCCGTTCAATTTTTCTAAAGATCTTTCACCTCCATATAATGGGTGCAAAATCTCTCCCAGTTTCTCAAGCTGTGTGCTGTACACACTGAGAAAAAATTATCACTGTTACTCTTGATGATTAATGTGCTGATGTTAGTGATGATACGCAATTGATGCACCTTTCCTTCTCTTATCGTCGTCCATGTTCTAATAAATTATGTAGTATAATCTGTGATACTCTTTCGAACTGCTCTGTCAAAATCGCTACTAAAATGCTGTGCTTCCTGTTTAATGTACTCGTATGTATGTATTTCCATGTGGATACAAATATCATCAAATTTAATGAATAATTTTTAATATTATTTTTAATATTATTTCTTACCCTTTTTTGTTTCAAAATACTGCTGATAACACGCTTATATATATGTATAGTAAAATTTATACTCCAAGCCCATTCAGTATTTCTATGTATGTATATATATTTGCTTAACTTTTTCCTTTAATTTCTTAGTTGTATTAGATATGGAGAATATCGTTTACCAACAACTGCATAGAAAATAAATAAACAACAATTTTTTATGAATTTTTTTTTTTGCTTTTGTTTTTGTATTTCTTTATGTTTAATATTAATATGGGTGTATATAACTTTAGTTTAATTTACTTAATATTAGTATATATTCACTGGTTTTCTCTTACTCGGGAGTTAGATTTAAAGATCTTTACTCATTAAATTGTAACATAAAATAAATATTCGATTGCATTTTTTTTTCACAAAATATACATGGGAAATGGTTTTTGGTTTTCTCATAAAAGAAGTGGAAAATTATTTTTTTGGCATAAAAAATTAATAAAACCTAAAATCAAAGAAAGGAGAGAAATTCAAGGGAATTAAATTGTAGTGAAGGCTCTGAAAATTAATTAATTAAATATTATAACAAAAAAATATAAAAAAACCAAAAATAGTATAAAATAGAGTACACAACAGCAAAATTTTTAAATATGTATAATAACAGCAAATTTTATTTTATTTTCATTTCATTTATTAATGCAATAAAAAGCATACTTCTTTTCATAGAAATCAGAAATCGATTGAAATTAAAACAAAAATTTAAAACTTAAGAGTTTAAAACATAGAAAAAACAAAGAAAGCAGAAACCAATAGAAAAATTAGAATAGAGAAGAAAAAATATCTTAGAATATTGCAAAAAAAAAATTAGCTTAAAATACTAAAAAAGAAAACCATAAAAAAAAATATAAAAGTCGAGCAAACTAATATTTTTAAACATTAACAAAAGTAAAATATGAAAGTAATATTTTATTTTATTTATTTTATATAATAGTAAAAACTATAGTCAGAAAACAAAATTATTGCACACAGATTTTTTAGAAACATGAGAGCCATACAAAATAGAATTATTTAAATATTCCAGGATCAAGTATTTCAAACTGAAATATAACAAAACATAATTAAATAAAAAACAATAGAAATAAAAAAAATATAATTAAAAAAAATATATTATTAAAAAAATTTATAAAAAAATAAAAGAAATATTATATTATAACAATGAATTTTATTTCCCCAATACAATTAAGGACATATTTCCTTGCATAGGAATCAGAAATCTATAAAAATTGAAATATAAATTTAAAACTTATAGGATTAAATCAAACAAAAAACAAATAAAATAAGAAAAATGAAATTTGAAAAGGTCGAGCCAAGGAGCACCATGAGATTTGGTGGCTCCTAAAACACTCAGGCTAAAACGCCCATTCTATTTAAAGCACTGGAAAGGGCGTAGATATGTAGTCAAGGAGGGAAGGAGAAAAGTATCAGAGAAAGAGATCGGAAAGGATAGAGACAGAGATAGAGATAGTTAGTCCTGTGAGAAATAAAATAAGAAGTCTCGAATAGAAAAATTCGAATGAAAAGGAAATATTTTAAAACTTTTCTTTATTATTTTAAAATAATTTAATAATTTAATAATTTTTTTTTTTTTAATCGAAATTTTCTTTTTCCGTTGCTTTTTTTATTCAATTGTTTTTTTAGCCTCTTTTCAATTTGATAAACAATTTTTTTAACATACTACAAAAACAAAATATAAATATAAAATCCGAAGAAAAAAAATATTAAAAAATTATTAAAAAAATGTACTAAAGAAAATAATAATTAAAATATAATCACAAAATACTTTTATACAAAATGGAGGCAAAAAGCAAAATAAAAATTTACAAAAATTCAAATAAATATATCAAATTGAGAAATGGCTCAAACACAAAAAAAAAATAAAAATAAATAAGAAACCAATAGAAAAATTAGAACAAAGCATAATATTTTATTAGGTGCGCAACTAATTCTCGCTGTTTGTCAATAGATGCCGCCAGCAGTGAGTGCTAGTCGATTCTAACCTAACCTAAACGTCATAAAGCAAGCTTATATATGGTAAACAAACTGCTTCGACACATTAGTGATTTTGTTTTGACATCGTATACTTTGGTTTTGTGAAAATGCCTAATTTTGTGCCGAATGATCGTCATGTGCGGGAAGTGTGGATTTTCCTCTTTCATTCGAAGCAAACAGCAGCTGAAGCGCATCGAGAGCTACAAAAAGTGTATGGAGATGCTGCTTTAAGTGAAACAACGTGACGAGATTGGTTCCGTCGCTTCAATTGCTTCAAAGACGGTGATCTTAATGTTGACGACCACCCGCGTGAAGGAAGGCCGAAAACCTTCAAAGGCGTTGAATTGGAGGCATTGCTCAATGAGGATCTGTGTCAAACGCAAGAAGAGCTTGCTTCAGTATTAGCAGTTACCCGCCAGTCCAACAGGGGACTTGGGTTACTTATGAGTTAAAACCAAGGGATGTTGAACGTCGTTTTTTCGCCTTTGAACAACTGCTCCAGCGGCGAACAAGAAAGGGCTTTCTTCATCGCATCGTGACGGGTGATGAAAAATGGATTCACTACAGCAATCCAAAGAAAAGAAAGTCATGGGGACTACCCGGTCATGCTTCTACGTCGTCGTCTCGGCCAAATATTCACGCTACGAAGGTTACGCTATGTATTTGGCGGGACCAAGTTGGTGTTATTTATTATGAACTGTTAAAACCAAGCGAAACCATCGCTGGGGATTGGTATCGACTTCAATTGATGCGATTGAGTCGAGCACTGTGCGAGAAGCGGCCGCAATAGGCGGAGAGGTATGAAAAAGTGATTCTACAGCATGACAACGCTCGGCCTCACGTTGCCAAACCCGTCAAAACCTACCTGGAATCATTGAAATGGGAAATCCTACCCCATTCGCCATATCCTCCAGATATTGCGGCGTTCGATTATCACCTGATCCGATCAATGGCACATGGTCTAGCTGACCAGCAGTTCCATTCCATTGATATAAAGACTTAAAAAATGGCTTGAGAATAGCCTCAAAAGATGAATAGTTTTACCGCGATGGTATACGAGATCTACGAGAAAGATGGGAAAAAGTAGTAGCCAGCGATGGGCAATACTTTCAATGATTTACTTGCAACCATGTTTTCAGAATAAACTTGTATTTTCATCAAAAAAACAGCGAGCACTTAGTTGCACACCCAATATTTCATTAAAAAGCGAAAAATAAAAAGGCACAAAAACTGTAATAAAATGTTAGCAATTTTAAAATAAATTTAAATAAAATATCAAGGAAAATTTTGAAATATTGTGAAAGAATTTTGAATTTATTTTAACATTAAAGAACAAACATTTATTTAAATAAAAACGGAAATAGAAATTTTAAAGGGGCTTAAAACTATAACAAAATCTTAACAGTTTTAAAAGAAAGTTAAATAAAATATTTAAAAAAATTTTGAATTTGTTTTTACATTAAAGAACAAACATTTATAAGACTTAGATGTATTACAAAGGCAAAAAAATTAAACAAATTTTAAAAGAAAATTCAGTAAAAAATTAAACAAATATTTAGAAACCTTTTAAGCATAATTTTTTTAAATAAAGGAAACTCCAAAAATATTCGACAGATACACAAAATTTAATATCAATGAACCAAATTAATGGAAGACCAAATTAAAAAACCGAAAGCATAAAAAACAGAAAAATAAAAAAATACACACACAAAAAATTACACATCCTTCGTTAATCTCCGCTGCGATCATCTCATTTTTCCCCCCATTCTTCGCTTACTTTAATTTGAAAAGTGCAAATATGAAATCATTACTATTTAAGTACTAATAAATTGTCGCTTTGCGGCCATACAAATGAGTTTTTGCACTCTTATGGGCGTGGCTGCTAGCATACACTACAGCTTATTTTAAAAATATGACTTAGCAAAAACCAAAAAAAAAGTTATCGCAATTGCTACCCCTTTAATGGCAGCCTACCACAGAGGAGAAACATTCAAATTATTAATTAATTTTGTATTGTTGTGTTTTACTCCCCACTTCATAACGAAATTCTATGTAAATAATTTTTATTTTTGTTGTTTGCCTTTTCAAATTGTTTTCATCCGGTTTGTGGTTGGTTAAGAATAATAATTAAAAATATTTCGGTGACTTTTAAAAAATTAGTTTTACACACTCGTGGAAATCTAAAAATTGTACTCGCTTAACTATGTAAGTAGTTCATAATTAATAATTGTTATGTTGCTTTTTTCATTTTCCATTTTTTATTTGTAATAATTAATAAGTAAAATCTTAACGTTAGACTTAAATATACAACTTTTTTGTCTGCTCTAATTCAGATGCGCAGATGCGGCTACAATACATAATTTGATTCGCCTTAATCGTTTGCTTGCCATTTTGCTTTGGATGCTTTTACTTTTAACTTACTTGTCCTTACTATTACTTTGCTGAGTGTATGTTTGTTCGTGTATGTAGTATAGCATGGCATAGCATAGCATGGCATAAGCCAGTGTCTATTTTCGGTTGTTTGAATATGTGGCGTGTGTGTGTGTGTGTGTGTCGGTGTGGGTGATAATGTGGTGTTGTATGCGAGTAACAGCTTAGTGGTTCAATATGTTTGACTTCACAACATCCTTAGCCCTCCCTACCTTACAGATTTGTTTTTTTGTTTTTGTTTGTTTTTTTCAGGGTTATTCGTGCAATTATTTTTTACCTTCTTCTCACACAATTGAATTTGTCACTTTTTAATAAATTTAAATTATTAATTTTCTTTTACGCTGCTTCAGTGTTGAATTATGCTGTGTAATTCAACTGTTTCTTTAGACATTCACTTTTTCGTCGTCACTTGTTTTCCCAATTTCTTTCTTTGCTCCCCTTGCCTCCTTTTCTTCCTTTTGTTTTGTTTTTGGTACCTTTTTTGCAGTTTGGCAGTTTCTTTGCTATTTTGCTATTCGCTTTAAATACTCTTTGGGCACTCTACATAATCCACTCTCTATTTGCTTATGCAGTACAATTTTAGCTGGAGCGTCGTCGTGTCTCCTTATTCGAGGCGTGCCTTGTACGTTGTCTTCCAGATTTCGGCGAGTGTTACGGCGCTGTGGAAGCGGTGGAAAATGCAGAGTGGCAGTGTGACGCGTTGAATTATTGACCATGGCACAAAGCCGTAAAAGTCAAGTTGAACCTGTGTGCCACACAAAAGAAGACAAACCGCATTGAAGGTGAAAAAAGTAGAGAGAAGAATAAAAATGTTAATGAAATTTTCAAAAAGATTAAGGCTCTAATTCTACGTAACATCAAGAGTGCAAAAAGTACGCAATACATGAAGATATGAGAAGTGAAAACGTGGTAAGAAACTGGATTTGAAAAAGAAATATGCAAAGAAAATATTTTATTACACTGAGGTATTTATGTGTGTCTACTAGGGATGCCAATACTAGCGGTAACAAATGATCCTGAAATTTCGACTTGATATGAGTCTAGGCATTTTGGGTCTAGTTCTAGGTTGAAAATTTTTCAAATTTAATAAAAAGCAAGTGGTCCCGAAATGGCGGGACTATATTAAAAATATCCCGAAATTTCGGGACTAATTCCAAAATATAAATTTTTTCAATTGAATAAAAAAAAATTCTGGGTTGAAAATTTCGTAAATTTAATAAAAAGTAAGTGGTCCCAAAATTTCGGGACTATATTGAAAATATCCTGAAATCCGGGATTCATTCCGGGATATAAATTTTTTCAATTGAATAAGAGAACACGTGGTCCCGAAATTTCGGCATACAGTAGGTTCTGTTTTTATGCGGTTTTGAAATAGTGCGGTTTTTTTTAAATTACAAAATGCATGTAGACCTATCGGGAATTGTACATATAAACAAGGTTCTAAACCAGCTAAGCAAAAACTCATCACAGATTACATCAGAAATGCTAACCCTACAAGTATGGAACCGCCTGCATAACTATCTAGATCAGACGTGTACATTTCCTCAAGTGACGAAAGTGATTTTACGCCAAATCCTAAACGAACGCGCAACATGTGGGTATTGTCTGATTCTATTTCTGACTTAAATTTATTTTTCGATTCTGACGTTTCTTAAATAAAGATATAATTTTCAAAAATACAATATTTTGTTTAAGCGATTTTATTTAATTATTTCAGATTCATGCGGTCTATGGAACGTATCTATAGTTATAATATGGGACTAGTGCCCTTTTTTATGCGATTTTATTACATTATTTCAGATTTATGCGGTTTTAGCACTTTTGAAACGTATAAACGACCTATTTCGGGTATACATAAGTTTTTTGAAATTCAATAAAAAACAGAAAAAAACACGGTATCCCGAAACATCGGGACTCATTTGAAGATATGTATACATTTTTTAAACTCAACAAAAGTCACTTCCTCCCGAGATTTTCTTATATTCGTAATATAAACGCGGCAACTCGTAACTCATTTCGGTATAAAATTTTCTTAAATTCAATAAAAAAAACAAGATGTGGTCCCGAAAAGTCGTGATATTTTAAATATAATCCCGGAATTCGGAACTCATTTAGAGATATACATAAATTTCTTAACTTTAATAAAAAAAAACGAAGAACAACACGAGATTCTGATACGTTCGGATACTTTTAATGTTTTCCCAGAATCTCGGGACTCATTTCGGGATATACATTATTTAAATTCAATAAAAACCGAAAGATAAGACTTAGTCCCGAAACGTGATAATTTTTGTAATATAGTCCCGGAAATTCGTGATTCATTCCGGGATATCAGTTTCTTAAATTGAATAAAAAACGAAAAAGAAGACGGGCTCTCGAAACGTGGGGTTATTTTTAATATAAACCGAGCATGTTGGGACTCATTTCGGGGTATACATAAATTTCTTAAATTCAATAAAAAACAAAAAAAATACGAGGTTCCGAAACGTCGCGATATTTCTAATATAGTCCCGGAATCTCGGGATCCATTCCAGGATATAATTTTTATAAATTCAATAGCAAACAAAAAACAAGAAGTGGTAACAAAATGTCGGAATATTTTTAATATAGTCCCTCCATCTCGAGAGACATTTCGAGATATAATTTTTTTAAATTCAATAAAACAAAAAACAACACGGGGTCCCAAAAGGTCGGTATATATTTAATATATAAGTAGTTCCGACATCTTGGGTTTCAATTCGGGGTATAAATTTCTTAAATTCAATAGAAATCACTTGGGCCCGAAACATCGCCCGGCCGTTCGGAACTCACTTCGTGACATACATTTTTGTAAATTCAATAAAACATGAAAAACAGCACGCGGGCTCGAAACATCGTTGTATTTTTAATACAAATCCTGGCATGTCGGGACTCATTTCGGAATATAAATTTCTTAAAATTAATTCAAAACCAAAAAAAAAAAAAAAACCCACGGAGTCCCGAACCGCTGGGATATCTTTACCATACTCGCAGCATCTCGAGATCTCAATTTTTTAAATTCAATAAAAATCACGAGCCGCGAAATCGACATCCCAGAATATCAGTATTGACATCTCTAGTATGTATTTGGTATTTCGATAAAATGTTAATTTATCTATAAATAATATTTTTAAATTAAATACCTATGAAATATAATTACATGTAAATGATTCCAACACGAATTTACTGAAAAATGGCTTTAATGATTTCTACATTCAGAACTAGACTAGCAATTTTACACCCCTACAACGGTCGTATATGAGTTCAAAAATTTACACAGTTTCGCTAAAAAAGAAGTTTATTATACTTGTATTTTAAAAAGCGTCTGCTCAACCCAAACCCTTTGAGAGTAGCATTATTTTCGTTTATTCTTAAATACTCCTATTTGAACCCTGCGTTATTTGGTCTACATCATAAAATGTCCCGAAGAAGAAGTGATGCGTTTGAAGAACAGGTAGCTGTGCTTTCTTACGTCTGTCGATAAAAATGTCCAGTTAACTCCATTCACTCTTCCGGAAAAGTGCTTAGTACTTTGAACCAGACAAGCCACTAATATGTCTAGTGCTACTCCTGTTGTAAGGCGCTGATGTATGGACAATGGCAATGCCCCACAAAAAACCCTTGGAATGTTCGAGAGAAAGATTGTGCGGAACATTTATGGAACTTTTCCCGTTAGCAACATCAAATATCAGGTATTTGCTGCAAGGCCTATAAAACATAGTCAAGTGGTTTCACAGTATATAGATCAAGTATTGGAAGTGTCACGACTTGGTGATAGCAAAGGAAGGTCAAGGGCGCCTCGGTGTGAGAAAAACCAAATGCAGCAGAACATCTAAATGACGTTACTTAGCGCAGAAATTATCTCACAATAATTTTCAAATCTTCATAGAGATCTTAAAAAAAAACGACGTTTATGTCCTCTAATGCCGACATATTCAGAATTACGTCAACAATAATCAGTCACTGGGGTTTGGAAGACCATGCCAGGAAGATGGGATAACTGTACAACGATAGATGTAGAAGTTGCTATCAACAAAAAAACCCAAGAAACAGTCTTTCACTATCTGTGTGAGCGCTCAAGTCTGGGTGCTCTACGACAAAGAATTCTGGGCGAATTCTCGATACTTAACTTGAAAGAAATTGCAGAAAAAAAACAGACGACATTGGCAGGTTCATAGTCAAATCCAGATGGTTCGACTAATAAAAAGCAGTGACTCTACGAGTGGAGTATGAAAATGGCATCTTTTGTGCTAATTGGGTCTGGGATGTGTCACTTAGACAACACCACCATGCCCCCTTATTAGAGTAATACTGAGTGAAAATACGCTTTGTGGAGATCTCAAAGTGGATATATACTATACCTTTATAGCAGATATTCAACGACCTTAAGTTATATAGTATTCACTCGTCTCTTGAGGAACCTTAAGCTTTCTCGTGTCTTTTCGAAATGGCGTGAGTGGCTAATATTTTATGAGGAAGCTTTGGAACATTTGCTAACGACATGCGTCTTGAGGAATCTACAAATTATTTAAGTTGTTTTACCTAATTCTGTAAATTTAAACTCTCTAAGATTAAACTAAGCTGAATTCAAATAGAAGTTCATACGCTTTTTTTGCTGCAGCGTTACATCCTATCTGACATAATTTATCTGGCATCTATTGACTGGTCTGAATGATCCACTAACATGAGACCAAGACTACCTACGAACTCCAGCACAATTTTTCAGCTCGATAGAAGTTAATGTTTCTATTGGGCATCAACTATGTATTAACGAATATGACAAGGTTCCGCTATGGGCTTCTGCCTGAGAAAGGCCAACCAACATGCTGGATCTACTGACAAAGTCTTAAGCACCAGGGTGTTCATTTTTTTTTGGGCCTTATTTAAAAAATTCATGCCATATGCATCATCATGTAGTGCTGTCAAGCTACAGGTCGTGCTTTAGATTTACAACGTAGTGATTCTGCCAGTTTTAACGTATGGACGCCTGGTTTGGTGGGAAGCTCTTCGGCATGGTTATAATATCTCTAAACTGGAGAGGGTGCAAAGGACTGCATGTATTAGCATCACCAGAGTGTGTAGAACTTGCCCCAGTGCTGCCCTGAATGTCGTTTGGCACTTACTTCCCATCAACTTTAATGTTATTTCCACCACTGATCAAAGTACAATCAGGTTAAAGGAGGTTGGCCTCTGGAGACATCTCTCAGGAAAGATGGAAGCATTTTTGGGCAGTTAACACCGAATTTCTCTGAACTTCGTGCAGATCTCTCTATCCGCAAACTGGAGTTTGAGTTTGAAGGAAAGATCTGCACAGAAGCTGTCACCCCTCTCTTCCCTCCAAAATGGAATCGGGATTTGGAGCGTGACCAATTTATCTATTTCCTTAAAACTGCCGAGTACTGATTGTGGTTTTCAGGCAGAAGTCTTTGCGTTCCAGCAGGCATGCAAAATGCTTAGGGAAGATACAATATTAACATTTTTCCCGATAGTCAAGCCGCGTTCAAGGCTCTAATGACGCCATGGTGCAGATCCAAACTGGTCAACTCCTGTAAGGAGGAGATTGAATCGCTTGGGTGTACAGGTAACATTTCGCAGATCTGCGGTCCTTGACTTAGGAGCATAGAGGGAAAAGAAATTGCTGATGAGCTTGCCAGGAAAGGAACTGACTGGGTCTCAGAGACCCCGTACTCGGTCGTCGGCATCCCCATGGCAGTTGTTAAAAGGGAATTGCACAACTTATTTTTTAGGCAGCGCAGAAATGATGGAGCTCCATTTATTTATGTGCTATTTCGAAAGTCCTCTGGCCCAAGTACATTAGACGGAGTACTCAGAAAGTTCTGGGGACTCCATGTCATTCAATTCCTAAACTTTAACGGTCATTGGACGATCGGCACACACGCGGAAGAGCTGGTTTACCATTTAACACCCATTGCAGAAGCTGTGGGGATCTTTCAGTGGGAAAGGAGACTATTGAGCACTTTCTCTTTAAATGTCCGGCTTTGACAGCTAGGCGATTAAGGTGACTGGCTGCTCTTCTCTTCGATGGTCTGGGCTAGTGCTCCAACCAAAGTCCCATCAACCTTCTCCATTACACCAACAGCTCTGGCTGGCTGTAGATATTTTTCTGTTGGAGGTCTCAAAATGGTATCAAAACGGCTCTTTAGTGCTACTTGGAGAGTGCCAGACTGGTACTTCAACCACTTCACCTACTATCTATACATCGTCTCTGAAAAGTTTAGCATGCGTACTTCAAATATCTCCACGATAATATCTCAGTGATGTCACAAGCCTATCCAAAGCTTGGTCTTGAAATTTCCATCGATAATTTTTAAAGGATATAAGGAATTTTAAGTCTATTGGGGACTGAAAACAGTTGTAGTTTCGGGATACTTCGATCATTGTTTGGAATCGTAACTTCTAAACTAAAAAATTATGATTATGAGTCGTTTAATTTTTACAACAACAACATGTTTAAATATTAAAATCGAATAGTACTTCGCTACTTGAAACAAAAGCAGGCAAAAACTCATGCAACAACTCTGAATTCACATACTTTTCAAAACCATAAGGCACAAAGGATATCGCAATGTCCTTCAAAAATCAACTCTCACATACTTATGCGTTTTGTTTTTGAATTTCGTAAAATTGTTTTTGTTTTTTTTTCTTTTGGTAAAACATATCTTCATATATCGCTCACGTACATATCTACTTACAGGATTGGCGAATACTTTTTGAGCTTCAAATGTGTAAATAGCAAACATAGCCACATTACAGATCAATAGGAATGTGACAATCTGACGGCCCGGTTTGCTGCGGTCATGCTCGGGCAAGTGAACGCGACGACGCGAAACATCGGCTATGAAGAGCAATTGTAAGATCACCTGGAATACCGCTACGGCGCTTGTGGTCATGACTAGAAGATTCGGTTCGCTCTCGAGCGCCTTCAAACTGCCGGCTATGACGCCAAATACCGAGTAGGTGAAAAGACCAAAAGCGGAGATGCGTAGTAGAATGTCATTGAGATTGGATTGCTCTTCGCAACGGAATTTAAGATTTTTAACTCTGCGGATGGGAGTAGAGGAAATCGTTAGCGTTTTTTTTTTAAGAAAAACATTTCATTCTTACCTTATAAAGCCGATGATGATGGCAAGCACAGCGAATGCCATGAGTATGCAGTGACTTGCGTCGGCTAGGTAAATTGCTAGCAGCGAGAACTGCTGATGACGCACCAAGACGAAGAAGAGTATCAGGCAGATCAATGCACCTACCAACAACAACAGACCAAAGAACAACCCCTTTGACGAGCCCACGCAATCGACACGACCCGAACGAGCCTGATGTGCCATTGCCACAGCACGACGTGACAACATCACTTCCAAACGATGCTCCAAATCCTCATCGTTCATACGACCTGGATAACGACCGATATGCTTCCACATAACATACAATACAACAGCGCCGATCAGTGAGTACTCGATAATGAAGGGATACAGGAAGGGTGCCGAGTCGTAGACAATTGTGCCCATAATATCGACACGTCCACAAGCGGTTGAGTTCAAAGTGCCAATGTTGGAGGATAATGCGGCGGGATAGATGTTATCGAGGCTCTCTAGATTTTCAAAACTCACAACACCAGTCGATTCCGGATGTGAGATGCCCGAGTAAGTTTGGAAATTATTCATGCCGGGTCCAAGCAAATTAGTCATGACATTCAAAGCATTTTCAGTGGTAGTGGAGGGTGTGGTTGTGGTGACGGTGGTACTAGGCGTTGACGAGACTAAATTACTAAAGAACGAGGCAATGCCCGAACCAATGCTCGAAGACATAGTCTCTGAGGTGGATGATGGCAAATCGGCAACAGCGCCGTGTGTGGACATAAGATAATCGGTGGCAACGCTTGGGGCACCAGTCGTAAATGCCGAATGCTCAAAGTGATGTCTGAAGGGTGACTCAGTGGTCGTGGTTGTTGTGGTAGTGGTTGTGGTAAAAGGGCTGCTCGCCAGCATTGTAGTCGATGTTGGTGTTGTGGTAGGCGTGGTGCCCAACGTGGTGGTGGACGTGGCAGCTGTAGTGCTCGTGATAAACTTCTTCAACTTGCGTGCCATAGTAGTACTTTGCCACTGATATGATGGTGTGGTGAAATAGGGACGTGGGGTAGTGGTGGTGGTGGTGATGGTGGCAGGTCTAGCGGTAGATGTAAGCAGCGTGGTGAGCGCTGCATTGGCATTCGTACCGGCAGCAGCGCCCATGCCCAGCGACTTGGAAATGCCGTCAACAGTTTTGCGCACCAATTTCGAGATCACATTGTCAGTTTTGTAGGCATTGGCGGGAAGCAAATCCTCGCCGTCCAGTACCTCAAATTCTTCATTGGGGCCGGCGTGTGTGCGCAGAACTGTACCAGCATGACGCAATGCATGCTGACGTATGGACTTGGCAATGGACGAGTCATCGGGATCGGGTTCACGACGTTGATGATAAAGTGTGATTTCGAGTAGTGACTCCTTGACGAGCGTACGTATCCAAACGCAAATATTTGTGGCGACAACGTGCATGAGGCCAAAGCGGGCGATCACCTTGAAGCGGTGGATGTTGAGCTAGAATTGTTAAAGAGGAAATAAAGTGAGCACTTTGCGCGCTAGAGCAAATTAAATATAGAAAATGAATATTTCAAAAAGCCATTCGGTTTAACAGAAAGACGAAAAAGAAAATTTCTGAATAAAATGAAAGAAAAATAAATTTAAAAAATAAATAAATAAATCTAAGATTTTTAAATAGATGGCAATGTAGCATAAAAAGTGGAAATACTGTACCTGATATGGTGGCCTAGTCTGCATATGAAAAGGATTTTATGCGTGAAAAATTTAATTAAAAGCTACTTGGAAAATTTTGAAAAAATGTCTCGCATGCAATAAAAATGTCAAATTTTAGGGCGATTGGCAAGAAAGCTAAACGAACTAAAAATGATATTAAAAGCTAAAAAAAAATTAGCTAATAAAATACGAATGTCGGAGAAAATTAATGGGATATTCGATATAAAAAAAATAATAACAATAAAAAAAAATAGAAAAAATTTAAAACAAAAAATTTAAAAAAATATATTAAAACAAAAAAATATTAAAATAAAAAATAAAAATTTAAAAAAAATATATAT